>JAZHYW010010091.1:0-69185 GCA_037355805.1 Ixodes ricinus | reverse complement strand
AGATCTTCAAACTTTGCCAGTGTGTTGTCCTGGATATAGTTCATCTGTGCATGAAGCTATTGTTGTACTGTTTAGCGATAGAAGTTTACAGGAATTGCTTACACAGAAGCATTTAACCGAAAATGCATAATTTTGAAAATCATTAAAAAAAAAACATCTTTAATATTCCTTAAACTCTCCGATATTAACGTTTATAATATTGTCGCGAGAAAATAGGAATCTTTTTATCCGTTGATGACGATTCTGGTATTAACAAACAACTGTTTATTTAAGGAATACGAGATAAACTCTTTTATAACAAATATGGACAATTCGTCAATAAACGCTAGGGGACGTACTACTCCCTAACCTCTGGCGACTTCCCTGCCGTCCTCCTCGACCACACCTTCAGCGGGTACCCTGACCGCAGCCAAACTCGACAAGCAAGGATCCACACAAAGGCGGGCGAGCCGAACTCCTCCACAGCCAGTAAGGGGTCCCAACGTTTGCGAGTTAGCGGGCGGAGGACTCCACAGCCGAAGGGGGTCGGACGTGCAGGCTGGCCTACAAAGGCAGGGCGATGTCGACAGGGCTTGGTATCCCGGAGCCAAGTCCTCTGCGGGCCTTGGCGGCTGCTTATATTGGGTTCAGCAGAATTCTGGAGCTATCCACGCAACCAATCACAGAGGGTTTTCTTAGCACCAATCAAAAGGCTCGAAGCCCAAAGCAAACATCAGCATGACAAAAGCAAGCGCATACACAAGAGAAAACAGATTTCGAACGAAGTACAAAAGATTAGTTAAAACAAAATTTTTCATCAAAAGTACAAATGGTCACCGGACGTGGTTGTTCGATCTTGTCTATGAATTTCGAGGACTTCTTTTAAAACGCTATGTGAGTTTTAGATTCCACGTTCCGCGCTTAGAAACACCTTTGTTTACGCAGCAGCCACTTTCCACTGTTCTAGTATGAAAACTCGTTCACGAAAAAAAAAAAGAAAAAAAAACTTCACGCAAGCATTTGCGCACCTGGCACTTCCGTGTCGGGTCGAAAAATGAGCTGTCTCGAAGTTAAACGCGACATTAAACGTGTTTTCAAAAAAGCACTCAATATTTTTTCTTTCTTTCTTTTTTTTTTTTTTGCAGGACCAGACTTGTCAAATGATAGATTTTCTATCGAACTGCGCAAAATAACGGACGCAGAATTGCCACGCTGCTATTCGCACGTAAGTGTTCCTTTTGAGCACCCTGTCGCTACGTTTTTATTTTTTCTTTGGGATACATGCTTTGCCTCTTGAAACGCAGCTTTTGACTTTATTTGAAGCAGCGGTGTAAACGTTAATATAATTAATGACAACCTAAAAAACGCAGAGCCTGGCTTATCATGTACATGACACATTGCTTCAGGATTCGCTCTCATTCGGCCTTCTTATCATATAATGTCGTAATCTCAATTGCTGACAGAGCGATAACAAGATGCCAAGGAATCGCTACGAGTCGCGTTTATTAATATGTCAGTGCATATCGAAAAGCAGTGGAGCTAAGTTACTGAGTACCGTAGTCAAACGTAATGTGCGTTTAATAGAAATTACACTCTAACAAAGCAGTTGAGCAAATTACTCCAACTAGCCTTAAAAAAAAGAGTTGTTAGTTGCTTTCGAAGTTGCTTCTATACCTTACTTATAGTAGAAAGAACGAACGATAGCGAAATCCCGTTAGCCTAATAAAAAAAAAACACTCATTTTCGCGTTTGTACTTTACCAAGCTCTTTTATTAGCTTAGCCGATCTATGGGCGGGTGCTGCCGGCACGTAAAATGGGCACAAACTAAAAGCACGGAGATAAGACGTGCAAAAAAGAAGGGAAACGAAACAAGCGACGTATCGGGCGCTCGCCTCCACTCGAAACGTCGCTTGTTGCCATTCCCCTCTGTTTTGCGCGTCTCAACTCTCGTGCTTTTTGTTTTATTAGGAGTTTTCGTAGACCGCGTTTCCCCTCCGCTATGCCCTCCGCAACGAAGAAGCCGCTACTGCGCCTGCGCGCCGATGGCCTTGGCAGTAAAGTTCCGGGTATCGTAGCGGGTTGCGGAGAGCGTTGCGGGATGGCGGAAACCATCTACGAAAACTCCCTATTAGCTCGACTAGTCCTTTTCTGAAGGTTCTGTTCTGCGGTTCCCTGTGCTTTCTTCTTCCTTTTTTTGTCCCCTTCTTTTCTCGACAGACGACGTACAGCGAGGTTTCTCTTTGAAGGCACACACCGTGAACGTACCGTTTCTACATTAGGTAGTTTTTGTAGACCGTTTTTCTCCCTCCTCTACGCTAGTTTTGCCTACAGAGTTCCGGATCTCGTAGCGGGGTGCGTAGAGCAGTGCGGAACGCTGGAGACGATCTATTTGTCTGAGTTTAATTTCGCGGACACTGCATTTCCTTGTTTTGTCGCTGCTGGTAATTTATGAAAAAAAAAAGATAAAAGAAACAGATACACTTTGAACGATTTTCGAACCCTGGAAGACACTCTTAACCTGAGTTACGTAAGCAAGGGGCATCACAAAGAGATCCCCACCACGCGGGTACCGGCCTCTTTCCTTCGGGTTTAATTAATTATTTTTTTCACCGCTTAAAAGTTGTTTAATTCTACAAAACATAGTGTTCGCTGTAGAAACGAGGAAAGAATGATCAGCGAACGCGTCTCAAGCATGTTTAGAAGCACGGTTGCTTTACGCATACGCATGCTTCGAACATGTTTGCATGAGGCAGTGTTTGGGCGACCAATGCTACCGTCGTACAAGGAAGAAACAAGCCTCAGACAGTAGAGAGGTTTAGGGAACCGTTTTTGCACATCCGATACGGTATACGATGGGCACTTCGGTACGAACTGCGCATGTGCGCTGTGAGACTCTTCTGAGGTAGCGCATGCGCAGTTCGTACCGGACGGCTCATCGTACCGTACCGTATCGGATGGGCAAAGACGGTTCCCTAAAACTCTCCACTGTCTGCAGACTGTCTTTTGTACAATGAATGGGCAGCTTGAATCCCGGTCTGAAAGAAGTCCCAGTCCTTCCTTTTTCGCCTTTTTTTCCCCCAGAGGAAGAACTAAAACCTCAAACTCATTCACAAAAACAAACAACAGAGAAAGGAAAAGAAAAATAGAACACGATTCTTTAACTACAGCATAAAACAAAGCTAAAGACTCTATTCGGCTACTTTCGCGACTTTCATGAGGGGCGTGCTGGCGCAGTCGTCACAATGACTGCCATCTGGATGAGCGGCGTGGAACAGCAGCAGTGTGCGAGGTTAGACCTGCGACGCGCAATTCTTGTTTTTGTTTTGAACAGGCGCGAAGTCAGAGTCTTAGGTTATCCTCATACGATAGGAAAGTGTAAGAGAGCATCTATAAAGTGTCGCGTCTATCATCCACAAATTAAGGGAGCGCGATTCTTACATCGAAGTACCAACATCATCTGATTCGAGGAGCACCACCTGAGGATCGGAGCGGGCCGTTCTTTTTCTGTCTTCCTTTCGCGTTTTCTCTTTCCTACCCCAACCAGATGGCGAAAAACCAGAGCCAACCGTCGGTGGTCGGCGGAGCACTTCGAATACATGGTGTTGAATGGTTACCGAAAACGAGCCCCATTTTCCAACGAATTTCTTTAGAAGATGACGTAGAGCTCTTGAATGATATGACGGTCACTTCTGAAAATTTGGCATCTGGTTCGAACTGAGTTTCTTTAACAATGCGTAACGTAACTTCGCAAAAAGAAAAAAAAAGTTATTATTATTTTTTTTTTTTGCTATGAAGCGTTGATAAAGTTTGGGGAGAGGGGCTGAGTTGGCTTTGTCTTTTCGATGGTATTGGCTAATCCCGCTTTTACTCCACCCCACTAAAAACAAAACAAAAAAAACTTTAAGACACACCTTCGCGTTTGGTGTCCGGTTGAGACTGCCGTTGCTTATAAGTTCCGGTCGCAACAAGACACGAACGGACAAGGTAACAAAGTTCTGAGAAGACAGCTTTTTACTTCGATTGTCTTCGCTTGGGGTCTTTTCTGTCTTTGTGAGTATCGGCTTACCTCCCGACACCTTCGTTTGCTTGTTTGTTTGTCAGTTAATGAGAACACTTAGCACTCAATGTCAGAAGTAATTACCAATTTGTTGAGAAGTTACCCGAAAAGAAAGGCGTTTTAAAGTTATCTACTCATTATCAAACTCAAATGTAATTCAAAGTTACTAAATTGCCCAAAGAAGCAGTTGTACCACAGTGAATTGAGTAGGGTTGTTGAGTTACCGACATATCTGGTCTGAGGAAAAGCAACGGGTAAGTAAAACAATATATTTCTATATTATATTGTTTGCTAGTTAGGTTATCGAATGAAGCACGCAATCTACATTTTAACAAAATGAGTCAAAGTCAATGACCAAGTTTTCAATCGGCTGTTCTTTGTTTTTTTAGGACCCCTTATTAGGAAGTCTTAAGAATAAACAATTCCTTCAGCGATAGACCGTTTTCAAACGTGCGAACCATTTAGTAGCTCCTGGGTGAATTATCTGAGTCCGCCAATGTTTGGGCACAGGAACTCGGTCCATCTCGTATCAAAAACGAGTTGCGCGGCAGCGTTCAGTGAGCACCCAAACACGCGCTTCGTTCCCAAGGAACGACAACCGCCAATGTTGCTCGATGTACTTCAGAAAATGGTCTATTTTTAGAGCTGTTCAGAAAGTGGCACTATTCGCTCTATAATTACGTGGGGGTTTCGACTTTCCGGTTGGGCACTGTTTTGGCTAACTAATCACTATCGCCACTTCTGCGCATGCGCGCCACTAGCCTTGCCTGGAGAGTTCCGAGTCTCTTAGCGGGTTCCGGAGAGCGTTGTGGGACGGCGCGAACTGCGCGTGTCCTTGCCCAGCCTCACGTCGCCTCATGAAACGTTACATACAGAAGACAAGGCTTGCTCCTTTGCTCCTTCAACCCCATACGTCATCAATAGTGAATCCACGCAGAGCCGCCTACCTCACTCCGGCGTCGCCGCCAGGGGTTCTCGTAGCGTCTCGTAACAAGTGCGACGCTAGAACCCGGGGACGCCAAGACGGACGCGTCTACAACACTGAGGCGACTTTCGTCTCGCTTCTGGGTGTTTGCCGCTTGGGGGCGGGTCGGGTATCCATCCACGATGACGTCACGAGCAGGCCCTGTCTTCTAGGTGCCACTGCCTCATGTCTATGCGGAGCGCAAGTTCGTCTGCTCCTTGCGCAGAGGATGCGGTGACGTCAGAACGCCGAGTTCTGATTGGCTCCAATTGGAAGAATAGTGGGTAGACCTCAAGGCTAGCAGCCTTGAGGTCTACCCACTGTCTTTCAATCGAGCCAATCAGAACTCGGCGTTCTGACGTCACCCCAACCCCGAATTTAGACGAATTTAGCGGTAAAATTTCCCCGCTGAATTTAGCGGGAGGAGGAGAGGAGGAGGAAAAGAGCAGGATGATGAGGGGAGGATGAGAGCAGGAAGGGGAGAAGGAGTGGAGGGTACGGAGGAGGAGGAGGGGCCATACCCTCCCCTCCTCTTCCTCAAGAGCTGCTCTCTAGTTTCGCGTTACAGAGATTTGTAAACGTCTTTCATTTTTTATACTTTTCTTCGTAAAGACGAGATTCTTGCTTTATTATATCTAAGCTAATTTGCATGCGTTCCAAACGTTCAATCTAAGACAGATCAAGGAATACGTACCGCAAAAATTGGATCTTGCATGACGGCATTCCGACAGCGTTTTATTATACATCCTCCATCTTGTAGAACGACTACGTAGCGAAAGAACATTCGTGCTCTGATTTTTGTTTCCTGCGCAGATCGGACGCAATACCGGTCGCAGAACCGCCGTCGCTGGCACAGAGCCTCTCATTGCCGAATGACAACAGTCACTTCGCCGCCAGCAGTGGAAAACCCTTGGCTTGCATTTGGACCGGCCGGGCCTTGATTGAGATCTACAACTGGATTGGTGTTGTTCTGTCCCGGACTGTACATCCTATCACGGTCTTGTTGCATCCTGGACTGTTCTCTCCCGGTGTTGTTCTATCAGACACTGTTCTGTCCTGGTGCTGTTCCACCCCGCGAACCCCAAAACCAAGCATTCGTTCTCTCGACATCAGTAAACATGTCTGCCAGCAAGTTCCGCATGGCCCTGCTTCAGCTCGCCGTGACAACCAACAAGACAAAGAACCTCGAAAGAGCGAGTAAGCTAATAAGGGAGGCGGCTTCCGCTGGAGCCCAGATATTGTGCCTTCCTGAATTTTTCAATTTTCCCTTCAACGTGAAGCACTTCCCAAAGTACGCCGAGCCTATCCCCGGGAGGTCCAGCGAGATGTTATCGAGGTGCGCCGAAGAACATCGGGTCTACCTTGTCGGCGGCACATTGTCGGAAAGCGACGACGGCAGGCTCTACAACACCTGCCTGGTGTACGGACCGGACGGCGAGATGCTCGCCAAGTACCGCAAGGTGCATCAATTCGACGTGGACATCCCAGGCAAGATGACCGTCCGCGAGTCGGACTACTACGCGGCGGGCGACAGACTGACCACCTTCGACACGCCTTTCTGCAAGGTTGGCGTCGGGATCTGCTACGACCTCCGGTTTGCGCCCCAGGCCGAGATATATGCCAAGCTCGGTTGCAAGCTGCTGGTGTACCCGGGCTCGTTTAACTTGGCCACGGGTCCGCTGCACTGGAAACTGCTTCAGAGGGCTAGGGCGGTTGATAATCAGGTGTACGTGGCGTCCACGTCGCTGGCCAGGGATGAAGCGGCTTGCTACGTCACTTGGGGTTACAGCATGTTTGTAGATCCCTCCGGCAAGGTTGTTCAGTCGGCCGGGGTCGGAGAAGAGCTCGTGATTGCTGAGGTGGACCTGGGTTATCTGGCTTCGGTCAGGGACGAGATTCCTGTGACCAAACAGAAAAGGGATGATCTGTACAAGGTAGTGAACTGCAAGGGGGAAGAAAGTGGCTGAATAACAAACGTGACTTCTGGCACCCGCAAGGCGATAAGTTGTGGTATTTGTTCTGCATAGAGAACTCAGAATAACCCTGTTTCTTTATATTGGATGTATTCTTTAATTTAAGTTATTAGTTTTCCATGTGATTTTATTGTTCTGCACTGGATGTGGCCAATATATGTTATAATGTCTATTATGTTGTACAGTAATAATGTTATATCAGCTACATTCTGAACTAATGCCCCATTTAATTATGCGTCCATTTTGTATCATACGTCGCCCATTACGAGAACTCAACTGAACAAGCCAGGTTATTCTGCATGAATGTCTTTTGTGACGTGAAAACATTTCAACGCGCAATTGAAGCACATGTGTCGTGATTCTAACATTGCTCGTATATTTTGTTGTTGTTGTTGTTGCTTAGTACGTCTCCTTTTATTCCGCATGACAATGTACAGATCGCGACACTGTTAACGCGAACACGACATCGGCGCATTTTCGCATTTACTTCCAAATAGTATTAGCGAGCACGAAATATTATTGCCTACATAAGAGAACTAAACTGAGCTCGTTCCGTAGCAGTAATAACTTGGATGATATTCTTGATTTCAATGAGAAAACCTCGAGAAACAGGTGATTGCTTCTTCGCGCTAACAGTGTCGCGCTGTGTACTAAGTTCTGTTCACGCGGCATGCTTCTATGGCGCTATGTGTATGGGAAACTATCTCATTCGACTAGAATTATGACACAATAATCGCAAAGTTTCAGTTTTTCTATTAGTATTATTCGACTCTTTTTATCGACCTGAAGTGTTCTTGATGAACAGCGCAGGGACAAGGACAGAGTAGAAGGCGGTAGATAACACACACTCGTAAACACTACTGAACTTCATTTCTTGATGAAGCCATTGTTGCGACGATCTGCCGCGTGTCGCGTCCTTCTGTCTGGTGTCAGTCCGCGAATTCTCCGATTCTACGTTTTCGGCATGTGGGAAGAACGAATGCATTCGTCGCAACACCCGCGGAACTTACTGAGGTCCCAAACTAAGAATACACTTAGCGTTACATGAGTGCCAAGCACGACGACCATCTAAGTGTCGCTCTGACCTGAAATATTTAGGTATGAGGGTCGCGTAAGTACCTTCTCCGCTTTCACCCCTCATCCGCCTCAAGAGTTCATTGTAGGGCTTGACGACAGCATTAGAGAGGAACATAATGACTTGAGTGACGTATTCTATTAGAGAGCGTCGAAGGTATTTTTTCTAAAGACGCGAAAGCTCTTATATTGCACCGATATGACAGCCGATAATTCACTCGATTCTACCGGGTGAAACAAGGGCAGGCAGGCTCTTTAAATCGACCGGAAAATTCGGTTTCTAACCTATCGCGCTACGATTTTGTGCAGCGTTGCCCACAGATGGTGCATTTTTTCGTAAAATTTGCAAAGAACGAATTTACCTGAGGAAAAAGTAAAGAAAGAAAAAGGCTTAGCTCCTATGGAAACGCAGCGACGCCACCGGTCTTCAAACAACACGGCGCCGTTTCGCACGGGAGACAAGAGATGGCGCAACGAACGCCGCCAACGAACGAGCATACGGCGCCGAGAGCCGGCACTTTAGCAGACGATCCTTTCGACTCAAAAGCGGCTCGCGTTCCGCAGGCGGCGACAGTCACAGAAACAAAAACAGGCGCGGTAACAACAAGGAACTGCAGTTCCTTGTCTGCTAAACACGATGGCTCTCGGCGTCGTCTGCTCGTTCGTTGGCGGCAGTTGGCGTCGCGACCGCTTGCGCCATCTCTTGTCTCCCGTGCGAAACGGCGCCGTGTTGTTTGCAGACCGGTGGCGTCACTGCGTTTCCATAGGAGCTAAGCCTTTTTCTTTCTTTACTTTTTTCTCAGGTAAGTTCGTTCTTTGCAAATTTTACGAAAAAAATGCACCATCTGTGGGCAACGCTGCACAAAGTCGTAGCGCGATAGGTTAAGAAACCGAATTTTCCGGTCGATTTAAAGAGCCTGCCGTCTCCTTGTTTCACCCTGTAGAACGGTCTGTTCTGGTCGCAACGAATCTTGCTGTAGGTCAGCCTAAACACGGCGTCCCATCCCGGCAGGCAAAGTCGAACAACATCGAGTTAAACCCTCGCCTCGTCCTCAGAGGTACCAGCCAGCAAAAGGAGCAGCCGTAGCACGCGAGAGGATTATCTGAAACATTGGTGAAAATACAATATCACATATTATGGCGGGGTTGACTAATCATATATAATTAAAGATTTTTTTCCGGTGTTTATTTTTTTTATTTCAGGTGTGTTATAGACTTTGTTTTTCGATATTAATTTTCGGTGTCATAAAAACAAAACGGCGTTTATTGGGGCTCATGTTGAAGAAAACGGGCATGGGATTCTCCAAACTCCAGGGAACTATGCCCGTGACTCGAATACTTGAATATTTTAGTTATCTTTACCTGCTGTGTAATGTACTCTTATCACCGGTGCTTAATTCCGAACTTTTGACCCTCCGCCAAAAGTATAAAAATGGGACCACAGCGTATAGTTTCAGCGCCAACGACTCACATGAGCCACGTCTTATCAGAAACGTTAGCTCAAAGAAGCGGAAATCTATGCGGAGAACCTCACTTTTTTAGAAACTCTAGGGCCTCTAAACTCGTCATGCACAAATTTGGGGCCGAAGTTGACGAGGCGCGCTGATTGGCCTGTCATCAATTTTACATTTGTACACGTTATAAAAAATAGAAGATAAAATCCCCACAGAAGAAAAACTAGGTAAAAAATCACCAACATATCGTCTATGTAAGCACTCGCTAAAAAAATCAAAGTAGCCAACTATGAAAACAATGTGCAAATTGCCTCACGGAACAGGCCGGTGTCACTAATGTCGACTATAGTGTTGGGAAGGTCGTTCCAATCGCGGATGCCTCGCGGGACAGCGGAGTGAATAAACGCATTAGTTTTACCGGTTAGGTGCTTGAAACTTTTGCTGTTAGTGGTTCGATGGGAAGATCTGTTAGGAGGCTCAAGAAAAGGTATATTAGTATCGTGATAGTAGAGCTTATGAATGAGGTACAGAAGAGCAATTTTACGGCGGTTTTCGGAGTAGAGGGAGAGAACACTGACTTTTTAGAGTAGAAACACTTATATTAACGGAATAACTCGATGTTATAAAACGTGACGCTCGGGTTTGGACGCGCTCCGCGAACTTTCGGCTCCAACTTTGTGTTTGACGAGTTTAGCGTCCTATAGCTGTCCATCGCCTCGCACGTGTCGCGGTTACAAACATAGCGGCACATCCTGAAGGGCAAGAAGGGGTCGATCCTCAGATAGGGTCCCCAGGTATAGGGACCCGGTGAGACGAGAGAGGCATTGTCTCACTCCCTGAGGAACAATTACTCTTATAGCTGGTTCAATGACTCCGACGGGCGCTAGGGAACGATGTTACAATACAAGACTTCTATGAACCTGACGACAGCTGTACCCCGTTTCACTGTTTCACTTTAAATGACACCGCAGCCGACGCTACGGGTGCGATGGAGTCAATCGAGCAGAGCCAAAAGTGCATCTTCACGTCGCTCGTTGTCTTTGTGAGTTCAGTATCACCTGCTAAAGCAATCATGGACACGTGACGCGCAGGGTCGTGGCGCACTCACTACGTGATCGGTTTACTCGGCGCGGGGAAACGCAGAAAGGCCGATAAGCGCCGAGACGATGCAATTTTTTGCCTGATTGGCTCTATCGGGTTTTGGCCTCGGCTACAGTAGAACGTAGAGCGAAACGCACTGAAGGCTTCCGAGCACCGGAAGTTTCTACGTTGTCAACGTCTACGTCACTGGAAAGATGCCGAGCCGAAAGGTTTTAGCGACTTTGCGAGGTCCGTCCGTCCTTGACAATCCGTTCTCCGAAGTGGGCGTCTGCTGCCACGACACCCATTTTGCTCTCCTGAGGCACGTAGAGTCTTGATATGTGTACCTTCGTGTCCCCATACGCTGAACAAATTTGTTTATAAAGGCAGGACGTGACTGATTATCTTCACGTTTCTTTGCTTTGTGATTCGTTCTTCGTCTTGATCTCAATGGCCGCGCAGCAAATAGAGGACGCCGCGGCCTCACCAGGCACTCGACATAGAAGCGTAGACGTAAAAACTAAAAGAGCAAAGTCATCGCGTATCCACTACACTTGATTGGTTTAGCCCGTGATAGCATAACTCTCACACAGAAAGGCGAAGACTGCCGTGACGTTGCCCTTTTGACGCTGCTTTATAAGTCCTCTCAGCTCGTGATGTCGACCGAGTTTTTTTTATTTTTTATTTACGGTGAAACGCCGTAGGGATTGCATTTGTGTGGTTTCATTCAACATGTAGTAAGTACCCACAGATTTGAAATAAGCACTTCCAGTATAGGAAGCCGATACTTTCGTGAACTCGCAGGGTGTGGCTCGTAAACACGTAAATTCACCACGTATAAATGGGTTGCACTGACGTCACATCGCATGCTTTTGACCACCATGTAAGAGGAGGTGAGGGAAGCTGCTTTTGTAAGGATTGTGAGTGACGGGTTAATCTTCTATAATCTTCTGGGAGGAGAATAGCGACGTCTGTGCAAATCCGGGAGGCACAAAAGAGGATCCTGATAAGAGGGGAGCTCCTTCTTCCCCTCTTCTCTGGTGGTCATTGGAGCGCTCTTTGAATGAGGTCACGTGCAACCCATATATAGTCGCTGACAGCTTAAAGAATAGGAGGGTGTGACTTATTACGTTCGCGCTCCTCGCTCCGTGATTGGTCCTCCGGTGTTCTTATCGGCCCATGTAGCAATCTCATGGGCTGCGGAGTGATAATGAGATGCCAATACGCGTGACTGGCCAGACCCTGCGTTTCTTGAGCTATCGGTGACTATAGAGTTGTACTGATTAAAGTAGCGGGGGCGTCAATTGGATTACTTCAATTCGAGGAAATACAATACACGAAGGACGAATGTAGACAAATTCTCGCTCTTTTCTTAAAGAACATTTAAAACTTTTAGCTATGTAAAAGCTTATCTCTAATAAAAACAGAGCGAAAAAAAAAACAGGAAGAGCCAAAGAAACTGGACAGACCAAGGGCTGTTTTTATTCCAGTTGCATCCCCAATGAGCCCAAGTGTGTACTGCTCTATAATAAAACAACACGACAACAGCAACGACAACAATTTAGAATGCATTTATTGGATAATGTTTTTTATTTGGCCCACGAAATTGCAGGCGCAGTCAGCGGAATCATCGTATAAGCGTAAGAATCATTTGCTGATTGAATACGAGCGTACATTATTCTTCGCGAGCTGCAGTTTGTGCTCTATTAATAGGCTCCGTCTTCCGGGGTGCGCAGAGTCTTTTGATTCGATGTTTAGACACGAATCGCAACTTGACCTTCAACGTAGCCGACGACAGACTGGCATTAAGATTGCTCAGTTTGCCCGCAGAAAAAATAAAAACAACAAAAAAAGAATGGGAGAGAAAATGAATGTTACCCAACTCGTTTTCCGTGACCTTGGACGCGCGTGAGCTTGCGTCAGCCAGTTTTCAATATTCTTTGAAGATGATCCCCGGTCTTGCAATCCTACCGTCCACAGGGGGAGAGGTAGGACTTTTAGTTCCTTGGCCTCTCGATGGCATGCAGGCTTCTTTATTGTATTTTCTTTTTTTGTAAGAAGGTGCAGATTGGCTATTAAAGCGGTTACGTAACACTATCACACGGCTAGATTCTGCAGACGAGACACCCAACAGTTTCTCCACTCGTGTCCGTATTAAACCGAATCGGCCAGCAGCAATGACGCCGCGAGGCGTCTTCTTCTGTTGTCTGCTAGGGTACAGTGCAAGGGTGTCACTCCTGCCGCACCAGTCGACAGTTTTGGCGTCGAACTGTGAACCCAGTGCGAAGTCGTACTACATCGGGGACCGCGCGACGTGCACCTTCACCAGATCCGTCGATTTCGACGTGGATAGATTTCCTCCGACGATAATAACCCTCAAGTGTAACTGTAGGGACAGCTTGTGCACCGCGACCGGAGACTTTCGGTGTCAAGAAGTGAAGGAGACCATGACGGTCGCGTACGTCAACACAACGTCGTCGGTGGTGAGGAAGGAAAGCATGGAGGTGACTGTGGCGTGCGTCTGTGCTACCTCTCGGAGTGCTCAATCTTTCCTAGGTGTAAAAAGAACCATAGGATGACTGTTGGGCAATGTGATGTCCACGTCCGATCAAAGTTTTAGAATATATTTCATGGTGTCGAGCTCCGGCCGCTACTCAACGGTAACTATTGGTGTTTGTTTCTTATAAGCAGAAGCTGTTATTATCGGACATTTTGCCTTCCACGCTACTTTTTTAAATTTTTTTTATTTAGGAGATACGTTGGAAAGAAATATCCGTATGAATACTCCGGTTTGTCACCATCCAAGCAGAAGAAAAACGCGCCAAGGTTCTGTGAAAAGATTAAAAAAGAGCCAATGTTCGGAGCGTGTACACAAAGACTGAAAGCCAAAGATCTCGAAATACTGTACTGTAGTGGCCTTGATAATGTTTGAGCCTGCGTGAAACTCTGTCTTTTCTTTCGAAACTTGATTTGATTACACCGGATTTTAGGATATCGTTTTTACTTGCGGCATTGTTGTCCAAACAAAAATTAAATAAGGAAACGAATCCCAAATGAAAACTGAACACTGATACGAATCTATACTTCACTGGATCGAATACAAGCAAACTTTCCGTAGCTCTGAGATGTTGAACTTCAGAATATTGGAGTCTAGGCTCAGCTATACATTTTGATCAGTGAACACATTCTTAATGTTCGTCACAAACAGGTTCAAACACACTAATTCGTAAAGCTAGACAAAATGTTTTGAAGCTGACTGTTATCGTTATTCATTTCGAGGTGCATAAGTACTGCGTAGTATACAACAGCTCTCAAGCGCTAATAATGCCGTTACCGACCGTCAATGATAGCTATAGTCTGTACGTGTGTTCAAGGCCCACACCTCATCACACCTCATCACCTCATCATGGCATACCAAACGATGTACTCGGAAACGGTCCTAATCATAAGACTGTGTGTAATAAATTGGTCCCTATAGTTAGAGTGTCGAATCGGAACCGAACCGAACCGAAAACCAGAACCGAACCGTTATTTTTTTGTCTAACCGGAACCGAACCGAAATCGTCGCCGCCATCTTGGAACTGAACCAGAACTGAATAGAAAAAATATTTAACGATAACCGGTTCAAAACGGTTCAGCTTAATTCTTTTCGTTAATTGCCACACCAAAATATATGTGATTACAAAACAAAATTGACAGCGGTATTTCAATATCGATTAGAAAGTCGTCATACACATAATTGCAATGAATGAGAAATGGTGGGATTTGTTGACGGGTTTGTATTAGCACTCCGATTAATTATGTGACGTTACGGGTCACGTGATAGTATGCGTTCTGGTCACGTGACGTCACGGCGTCAAGTCGTCGCATAGCGTTACGCCATGACATCATCTTACATTACGACTTCACCCTACGTTACTAGATCCAATAGCTTCGCACCGTGTGTCAAGAGATACCATGACGTACTCGATTTTTGTGCGGCCGAGTACTCGACTGTGGCTCATGACAATCATAGCACCGGCAAACGTTCGAGTGACGGGTCGTGTTCAATCAGAAAATGGGAACAGACAATCTCTAATAACAACTTCTGAAGCTCAACCCGTGCCGTGCGCTTTGCGATCCCCAGAGCGTGGCTATGATTGACATTGGTGGTATATAATCAGAGCCAGATAATGTGGCCGCTTGTTCCATTAACGAGCGTGTGGGGGAACACTGCTTTTTTTTTTCTTCTGCGACTACCAAGTTAATGCGTATTGCGCAATTTGTGAAGGTCAAGGATGAGTTCCAAGCGGAATATCTGCCGAAACTACAGAAACCGGTGCACGGCCTATTTAACCTTAACGTAGCATCGGGGTACCTACACGCCTGTCTTACTTCTAGATCGCTAGGATATTGTCACCAAGTACAGAGGGATTGAAAATACTAATTGTGACCGATTATTATTAGTATTTACAATATACTGCAGCCAGTTGCAGGCCCAAGCAGGGGGGGGGACAATATACATGTTCGCAAGAAAGGCTCCTGTGCGCTGCCATTTTGAGTGATGCTGGTGCCGAATAACGTTTCCGCCATGTTGGGGTGCACGAGGGACACCTCATTGGGGTGCGCGAGAACAAGATGGCGGCGTCTTCTGCATCTCCGACGGCCAGCCTTAGCGACGCACTTACTGTTTCGGAATGCAGGGGAAGGTATCCACACAGAATCGCAGCATCAAATATTATAGGAGGGGACATGAGCTGACTTCATAACGATCGCAGCCTCTGTTCCAGCACGTCGTGGAAGCAAGAGCTGCCACGAGAGCAGCCATCGTTGATGCAATGGTCATGCGGCTTCTGGCGCATTCTGATAAGCGCTTTGATACTTGAAATACTTTTCTAATTTTTCGATTTGTTACTGGCTTAGGTATTTTATTTAATTGTTTGCGCTCTTTCGTGACCGAAGACAACACCTGTATGTGTTATAAATAATTTTTCTAATTTCTTTTTGCGCTCAGTGGTGTATGCTTCATCAAGGGACGCTTGCCAACATTGCACGAGAAGCAGCGAACGTCTTGGCTGGAGAATAGGTCCTCCTCACCTCGGCGCGCGGTTCGGGGTGAGAGAAACAAAAATAATTTGTTTCTCTCAAATGCATGGCTTGCACTGACTTCACATCAGCTGCCATTTTAGTGGCCTTGCCGCTGATCGCGTACCTTCTGCAGCATACATTTCCCAGCACCAAATTTGTTTTTCTCAGTAAGAAAAAGTGGCGATGACCACCAGTATGGCATACGACGACGTCACGTGCAAGCCTTTTATAGTAGAGACAGTTCAGTTTCCTGGTGAAATGCAGTATTCGCAACATATCAGCCAAGCAGACGATATTAACCGTCCTAGTCATGGAATATTTTCAGCATGGAGTAGTCTCGCGGGTATGGTGACTAAGGAAATTGTCATGGCGCATGGTTGACGAAGCAAAGCGCTCTAAAGTGAGGGCCCATGTACACGTGCACGTAAAACCGAATATACCGCGAACCTCCAGATGGCAGTATTTCACAAAGTTTCTAGCCTATTTTGATGCCTTAGTGTGATCTATATTAGGAGTATCATTGCATCTCCATGTCCTGTTTTGTCAGTAAGATAGGCAGTAAGTAGATTTTTTTTCCCCCAAAGAATTATATCTTTCGAGTATTTGCCTTCAAGTTTATTTGTGAGTCCATGATTCATCTTTACGTAGCCTATGACCCAATGTTCCGCAGCGTCAAATAGAAAACAAAGAAACGTGTTTCTGGAGACCGGCTTAACGGCTGCCATATTTTCAAGTAGCGTCCTTCCATGTTGGTCTCAAGTGGTGATGTAACGGTAAAATTGTATTTAATTACTGGCCAAAGATTTAATAACGTAAAAAAAGCCTATCTCGTTGGTAAGGACATACATCATAAGTGAATGCATACCCCTTTACTGAAACAAAATTCAGAAAATCTTTTTATGCGTTTTTATTCCGGATAGGCACATGTATAACAGTGATTCTCGGAGCCTTAACTACATATTTGTTTATTTGGAACTTGATTCAAACAAAATATGTAATCTATATGACATATAAAGTACATTTCAAACCTAAAGGCCTGTAGCTTTTTATGTGATGAAGAGGAGTCTGACGTGCATTTGGGCTAGTCGAAAATAAAATACACAGGTGAGTGTGGTGGAACTATGACGGTCTCTTGGTTTATGCACTCAGATCGAAAGAAAGCCACTAAGCAGCCGCTATGTCGGGTACAGTATCAGATATACTTTGTTTTATATATAAAATATAATCAATTATCAAGAGTGTTGCCTTCTTGAAGATGAATTGACAGGTATCTTGTCACGGACAAAGCTCATAACTCTGCCGTTCTGGGCCAACTTAACCGTGTAAGAAAAACATCTCACTTGGAATTACGCGCAGTTTCAGGCCAGCTTTGACCTGACTACGAAGGCACGTGTGTATTAGAGTGACGCATTTCGATCACTCCTTTTGCATGATTGTCGCCTACATCATGGCTGAATGTAGACAATGTTCTAAAAGGTTAAAAGGGCAAAACAACAAGGACGAAGAATGAAACACGCACGACACGCTAACTTGCAAGCTGATATTTTATCCCGGTCAGTCAAACCAGCGCAAATGCGCGAACAAAGTTGCCACTCATGGCTCCACTTCATATTACTCATTCCCAAACAAAGTTGCCACTTACACCTCTAATTCAGGGTTTTAATTTGAAGTGGAGTCACGAGCGGCAACTTTGTTCGCTCATATGCGCTGGTTTGACTGACTGGGATAAAATATCAGTTGTAAGTTTGCGTCTGTCTGTATCGTGTGTGTTTTACTTCTTCGTCCTTGTTGTTTTGTGCTTTTAACCTTTTAAATCATCATGAACCGACTAGCTCAAACCGAAGTCTTAATTAAATAATGTTCGTTATAGGAAGACAGGTGTTCCGGTTGCCGGTGTGTGTTTCGATTAAAAATTTACTCAACACACTAATTTGTTCTAAAACTTTGATGGCATTTAAAAAGCATAATTCTTAGGTTGTACATAAATCGTTAAGCATATTTCGTGTAATATATTTTACGATATATATGCTGTCGAAGTGGTCATTGCATAATTTTATATTAAGAGTACAACCACGTCTTAACTTTTAAGACTTTGACACTAATCTGCAGCAAGCACTCATATTTTAAGTGACTAACCTCACTAACAGTTCTTCGATTTATATAAAACATTCGACTTGGGTGAAGAATAGAAAAAATAGTTCCAATAACACCAAGTTTTCATTCTAACTTTGTTTTTATACTGCTGCGTTTAAGTAGTAAAACCAAAATTTATTGTTTTACTTACTTCGAAATCAAGATGCAGTGCAGCGTACAAACGTTAAAAGCTACTTGTTTCATTTAAAAAAAATATGCCCATTGTAAGAAAAGACATATAGAAATGCGGAAAATATATTTGATTCATAGCGGTTGATACGGTTCGACCGGTTCGAACTGTTATTTTTGCTTTCCAGAGCTGAACCGAAACTGAACTGAAAGCCGTGAGCCCAAACACGAACCGAACCGATAAGAAAGGTCGGTTCGACACTCTGCCTGTAGACCTTTCCAGCGCTCATCACCCAGGCAAAAAATGCTTAGTCACTGGGCTGTGGACGCATGCGCGGCGTCTCATACTTTGTGGAATAAAGCAACTGCGCACGCACAGAACGCGTTCCACAGCCCAGGAGACAAAGATGGCAGCTCCCAGAAGGCGAATATTGGAAAGGTCTATATAATACTTAAATGCAAGTTCACTCTAGAAGATAGGCTACAGTCTACCAGTCCTATATACGTTACTCGTAAAAAAAGTAATCGATAACAATTAAAATTATTCTTGTTTAAAAAGTATTCAGTTAGATTACTTCCCTACTGAAAAAGAAAAGTAATGGGCCGTCACTTGACAAAGTAACCGTTCCTTTCCCGACTAGTTCAAATTTTCAAAACGACAATTTTTTCTACCGGATTGAAAACGGGTCTTGCGTACTGTCTATTATTAGATTAGAATTAGATTAGATTAGATTAAGATTTTTGGTAATCGATCCTCCCGTCGGAGACTTGGTTCTAGGATTCCCTGTTAGGAAACTCGTAGAAACCGAAGGGCGCCATTAGGAAGGGAATGCAAGAAATAGTAATAATAATAATAATTTATTTTTTTAGGCCCACAAACAACGTACAGTTTATGGTGCACATAGTTACCAGCAAAGTGAATGGACACAGAGTTAGCATTTCCGAGTCCGTGATTACTTCCTAATAAAAGTCATCGAATTATTACAAAAGGTAATTACTCCAAAAGGTAATTGATTATAAGAAATTTGTTTACTTGTAATGAGCACGCACAAGTCTGCTCCCTACTCAGGACGCTTTCAGGGTTCAAAAGAAAAGTTGCAGTATTGGCCTCCTGCCAGATAACGTCCGAATTCGACTTAAATTCTGAAGCGGCGATGTTTTGCAAAGTGTACGTGTAGCCCGATTTTGAAGATTCTCTACTTTCCCAACAGTAACCATATGACTGGGCGAAGAAACTCGAAAAAGCCCGAATTAGAACGGGGAAGAGACAACGAAAATCAACGTCGCAAACTCAGCTGACTCGTTTCTACAATATCCTCCCCCATAGATGCATCATTTTTGAGGTCGCCAACTAACTATACGACACATATAAAACATTAAAATCACATATTAGTCAGAATTCATCTCTCTTGAGAAAATTGCAAAATTACACCAGCGCGTCAGCATCATCACTGTATTAAGTCAACCAACTCGTTGTTGTTTGAAGAAAAAAAGGAAAGGAAAAAAGCTTGGATTTATTTACACAAAATTGTCTGTCAGTTGACGCGCCCGTTTGCAGGTCTGCCCGGCAAGCACTGAATCCGTGACATGGTGAGGTCCCTTAACGGCCTTCTGTCGGCGCACCTAAACCCATGCAGCACGCGTTGAGAAACGAGGTTGTTCTTGCGTGACACCAACCACCCGAAAGAGCAGCCGCGGCAGGTAAACGGGTTCCCTGTAGACAAAGGACACGGCCATAATGAGTCAACCGTGGCCGCATTTTATGTAACGCTCACAGCTTAAAAACAAACAAAAACAAACGTAGGGCGTGGTTTCTTTAAGCTCAGTCTTTTTGTTTCTTGGCGTTTGACGTCGCGTCTGTCGCTTTGCGTTGGCTCTCGCCGAGCTTTGCGTGTTATCCCCATGAGACGGGTTGGGAGTCCACTAACAATGACGTCAGGGGCAGGCCTCATCGTCTAGGTGGTATCAATCCCACACGCTATGAGTTTCTCGAGCTGCCAGGGAAAATTATTGCCACGCGCGTCTGCAAGCAAGCGCGCCCGTGGCGGAAAGGTTATCGTGCTTGGCTCCTACGTAAAGGACCGAGGTTCGATGCCTGGAAGCGGACAACCTGTTCGCTATTTTTGTAAATGATGCGTTCTGGTGAATCCAAAGACCCTGTTGTTTATTCAAGGTCCGATTGTTCTACGCGCCTACTATTCTATGCCGATTGTGTACATAAGGGGATAAGCGTGGCGAACCGGAGCCAGACTCGCCCCAGAGCTCGATCCTGCTGTTTGGCATAGATCGGCATTTGCGACGATAGCTATTTTCTATTTTGTTTCGGGCACAATTTCGCCCCTTTAAACATTTAGTTTCCTTCACTCATTTGTCTCCTCATCAATTGTCATTCGTGACATTTTGGTAGAGGTGTTGGGTACCGCATTCCATGCCCGTTAAAGGGACCCCTAAGAAGATATATCGGACTCGATCTTTTTCTAGTCCCGGAAAACTGATCCCCGTCGATGAGCCGGAAACCCGAGCGAGCCATCGCACCCAAGGACAGCCACCTGAGTTTGGACTTCTACCTGAGAAGTAAAAGACCAAGACGATGACGACGTCCCAGCGGAACCCGGCGGCCCCTACCATCGTCTACGTGGCCGTCGCTCCTCGTACGCCGACTCCCTTCCACTGCGAGATCCACGAGGACGTCGAGGACTGGATCTAACACTACGAGCGTGTGGTGCGCCACAACAGATGAACTACGGAGCAGTGCCTACAGAACCTCTACTTTTCGCTTGAGGTGCACTACGAGGCACCGGTTCGAGAACCAGGAGGCTTCGTTTACGTCGTGATAGTTTTGTGTAGCCGAGTTGCAGCGGACGTTCGCCACCCAGCACGACAGGAGAGGGCAGAGGATCTTCTCCGTATTCGAACCCAAGGCCCCAACGAAGGCGTCACCAGCTTCGTGAAAGATGTCCTGCGCTTGAGCGCTCGTGCCGACCAACAAGCCACAGACGAGAAGCTGCGGGTCCTCATGCGCGGGGTGAGAGGCGACATTTTTGGAGGCCTCGTCCGCAGCCCGCCGGCAATCGTCGAAGCCTTCGTCACTGAGGCCACAAGCATCAAACACGCTCTCCAAGCGCGCGCTTCCCCTACCAACGACATCGAGGCGTCGCGGCATCCACGCTGTTTAGCGGCGAAAACGCTCCTGTTACGCCGGACATACGCGAAATTATCCGGAAGGTCATCCTTGAGAGACTCTGAAGGTTGCTGCCAATCCCTAGTCGTCGAACGACCGTCTCCATCGCCAAGGCAGTCCGCGAAGAAGTGCATCGAACGCTCCAGCCTGAAGTTCCCGTCACCCTGTCGGCGCCAGATGAACCGACGCTGAGCTACGCCGTCATGGCCCGGCGACCGCCGCAAGCCCCCCGCCAAGCCCCGGGGCCATCCCGACCCGACGCCCCAATGCCACAGTATCCTCGACGCCAGGAAGAACAAGCCCCGGTACGTCCGTCCGGAACGACTCTCGCCGAGAAAGACCGACGTATGGCAAATGCCTCACCGACGCCCGCTCTGCTATTAGTGCAGGAAAGCCGACCACATAAAAAAAAGTGTTGTGTCTGCTTATACAGCCTTGGTACGCCTCAATGGGTGACCTGTCTCTTAACTGTAGATGAGAAATTTAGCCAGTGCAGTACAACCGCTAACCTGTTTTTTTAACGTGCATCATGCAGCAGTGATTACACGAACGCGTGCCGGTAGGAAACTTATCCAAATCGAAAAGGGCGGGGAGTGGGGATCGAACCCAGGAGGTTCTTCAGCGCAAGCTTTCGCTCCACGCTCCGAGCTGACACGCGTTAGCCCACTCGGCCACCGATCCTCCTGCCGATTACAACGACCCACGCCTCCGACGCTCGTCGTCCTCTGCGCCGTCTCTCCGCCGTAAATCCCGCCCACCATTGCCACGACACTCAGTGTCTCCAGCGACACGACCCCGCCAAGAGAGCCTGTCTCCCCTGCGTTGCCGGGAAAACTGAGCGCGGCAACGCCTGGAGGTGGTGTTGCTGAAGATGACCGAAGAGCATCCAAGAACGCCGCAGCGCTCCCACTTTCCCGGCGACACGCATCGCCACTACGCTCCTGCAACGGTGCCCAACAACCTAAACGCTGTTATCGACGGCCATGACGCATCGACCCTCGTGGACACCGGAGCAGACTACAGAGTCTTGAGTGAGAGGGTCTCTCCCCGCCTCCGAAAAGTTACAACGCCCTGGAGGGGACCACAAATTCCAACCGTCGGAGGACACCTTATTTCGCTCGTCGGAAGGTGCCCTGCCCGAGTCGAGATTCACGGCGAGATGTGCCCTGTTTAATTCGTCGTTAAACAAGACTGTGCCAGAGATGTCATACTCACCATGGACTTCTTGTGTGAATACAGAGAAAGTCCATGCAACCGGAGTACGGTCAAGTATCAGAGCAGCCGAGAGAGACGGAGACGCCGGCGATGGGGCGGGAGAGGGCCAAAATGTAACGATTGACAATTGATGAGGCGACGGATGAGTGAAGCAAATTAAACGTTTCATCGGGCGAAATTATTCCCAAGACAAAACAAAAAGAACAAAGCTAGCGTCGCAGGCGTCTATGTCGGCGAAACAGCAGGATTGAGCGCTGGGGCGAGGCTGACATCGGCTCGACTCGCGGAGACCTTTATGAACACGCCTGGGCTTCCGGAACAATCGGCGTAGAAGGTTCGGCACGTAGAGCATTCGTATCTCGAATAAACAACAGGGCTCCTGAATTCACCAGAACGCGCCATTTACAGAAATTACAAAAAGGTGCGTCCGCTCCCAGACACCGAAACTCGGTTCGATGCCAGGGAGTAAGCGCGTCCGTGGCCAATCGGCCACCGGCGCGCTTGCTCGGTGACGCGCGTGGCAATATATAGGGTGAATCGAAAATCCCAAGCGTGGAGAATGCACCTTGACATGCGATTTTGTATTCTGGACATCTGCTATGTTTGCCTTGCCAAAAGTTTTGACTGCCGCTTCGGCCTACATCAAAATATACTAGGTTTCTTTGGTTAACGATTTCATTGAACTTACCCGTGACATCCAGCACTATGTTGTTGTTCGTGCGAAGGGCGTGGTTATGCATACTCGTTAAAAGAGGCTCGAACACATCTTGCGGAAACGTCGTCAAGTTGTTCCTCGTTAAAATAAGGGAGAACGGACTTGAGTTCGCGAATGCCAAGTTGCTGATATTGAATACGTTACTCTCCTTGAGTGTTACCTGCAAAAAAAAAAAAAGAATTTACAAATTAATGTTTATTTACTTGACTGGGCCAAATAATTCGTTGGTTATAATCATAATCATAATCATCTTTATTTGCTCAGGAGAGCCGCGGCACCGCACAAAAGGCAACAGCCCGTACCAAGGAGGCCCGCGGTGCCGCGTCTAGTGATGGTGATTATGAGATGATGTAATATACAAGATGAAAGTGATGGTGATTATGATATGTGTGTCAGGCCTAGCAGCATTCTTCGCGGTGATGGTCTTCGCGATGCTGCCATGGGCTGCTTACTTCTGGCAGGCCGGACTCGAGAGCCTGGAGAGGGCTCCTCGCTTGTCGGACTTGCATACGAGCCGGTCAAATTACCGGTGACGCAGGGAGTCCAGCACCCACCTCCGCGGGGGGAGGGGGGGTTCCAGCGGTTGGCGCCGGTGTGGCCGGGCGGCGGTATTTACGAAAGCGGCCTGGAGTCTCCCAGCTTGCAGTCCAGCTTGTAACTGCAAGCTGGACTGCAAGCTTTTCTTCAGAGTGTAACAGTGAGGCAGCCAATCACAGCGAACAATGGAAGGGTCCCAGCGAATAATTAATTAATGCTTATAAAATGATTATATCTGAAAAATGCAATGTGCGCAGGGACATTGAGCGGGTGAAGCATTGTACTCACTATCCCTTCGCGCATATCGCAAGTTTTTATCTCTTTTTTTGTATTTTGAGCTTTACCTCGCTGTGGTATGTTTCTACAGTTCGCCAAAATTTGCTGTCTTGTGCTCTGCAGGAAAGTGAGCTCACAAATAGTTTTGTAGAGTGCAGGATACGGTTTGCCTAAAGTTAAAGAACACAAAAAAAAACACGCACACACACACAAAGCATAGCATGTTTGAAACATTTCGAAATTTTAAACCGAGAGAAATAGAATAGACCTCTTGCAGAGTCGAAGAGATCCGAGCGGCGTAGTGCCGAGCAAAGCATCTTGGGTACCCCTTGGCCACAGTTTTGGTTTCGATTTGCCAGCCTCGCCTCATCAGATCCCGTCATGCAGAAGATACACTGCTTCCATTTTTGAATAAATGACTTTTCTTCTTATATTTATATTACTGTAGGTCTTGCCTACCAATATGGATAAAGTGCTAAGTCACGTTTTTTTATTGCCGGAGGTCCGATACGAAGGTGAATGGGTACATTGCAATCGAGCGCTGACTATTTTTGTGCATTGCTGTGATGCATTACTTCGTCAAAATCGAAATCAAAACCATGCCACTTTTCTCCATGGTCGCAGACGTCCCATAATGCAACGCACGCAGTGTTGCATGCACGGATTTTTAGAAGTGGGCTATTAAACCTGGAGTGTTTAAGACTAATAGGCAACGATTCATTTTCAAAATTTAAGATTCTACGTAAAAATTACAAATACACAAAGTATAAAGCCGCCCCCCCCCCCATTCCTTAAAAAAAATATGCAACTACAGATTTAGTGTCGCTTCAGTGAACATTAATAAAGTCAGACCCAATATTTCGCATAAGACACTAAACTCTAAGGAAGTTTTAACATGGTGTGTTCTTTGTGCAAGGGTACCGGTATCGGATGCACACCCTCACAATCCGAACCATGCTTTAAAACGCTTTGCTGGAATAGTATCTGACCTTCAAACACAATGTGCTGTAGTCGGGGGCAGCTTAAAATCCTATGGGGCGTGGCAAGTTCCGAGCATCTCATATATTATCGCTTTGCAGCCACTCAGATTGCGCCGTTAGCAGTTAAGAACACAGAGGAGTCCGTCACGACGCAGAAAAAGTGAACATAAGAAGTCGCACCCTCCGTTTCTTCAGCTGCAGTGGCTAGAGAAGTCGCCTTTAGCATGCCCCTCTTCAGAAGTCGAAATAACAAAACACCTGTTCGTACATCGTGAACCAAAAGTGTATACCTGATGTGTACGGTATACCTCTAAGAAATCCAGCGCGTCTACTTCTCTGCAATGCACTTCAGAAAGCCAACCGCTGAAATTAATGTTTTTGAAGATCCGCGAACGGTGAGATTTAAAATACGTTGAGATCTACAGCGAGTCTGCACTTGTACACTATCGGCATGACCACGCTGCTTGGAACGCGTCTCCGAATGGTGTGTCCGGCGTCCTGTTCCACCCATTCGTCAAAAGTGGTCCCGAAGTGGCAACAAAATGGCGACGTCACAAAGGCCGGAGTGACACGCTGTCGGATGTCGCGATCCTGGCGTTTGGTCGTAGAAATGCTGGCAAAAAAAAGCATGAGGGAACCTGAGTGTCGCTGTCGTCGCGGCGTCCTCCTCAACTCCTGGCTATCGAAGCTTCCGTGGTCTGTCAAGCTGGAGGGCGACCTGCAGCGGAACAGGCGTCTGCCACATCCACCAGCGCTGCCGCGACAACGCCAGGGTCGCGACGGGCGGCAGCGTGACACTTCAATGTCGTCATCAGGCGGAAAGCGAAGGACCGCTGTCATGGACGAGGTGAACACACCAGTCGAAGACGCCTTCCAGGCACCGCAGGCCCGACGTGCTTACGCCTTGCTCAGTGTCCCAACACAGACAATCTTTTAGGCCTAAACGTGTTTTCAGCCTCGTCATTCGCCGAGCTTCCTTTCGTAGATCGCAGCGATCGGCTCTCTCAAGTGCTTAGCGGGAAAGTAGACGCACTGGATTCCTTAGAGTGTAGAGCTGAACCGAAGACTACGACATTAACTCTCACCGATATATTAGACCCTTTTCATAACCTCATCAAGCAAACATTGGCGGCCGCCATTTTGTTGGGCACAAAGAGTATAATTTGGATTCGAGTCCTCTCCGAACGCCGACGCAGCTAGTTGTGGCCAATACTTGCTCAGAGTGAGTGCCCAAACGATGGCGGGCTATAGGATAATAGACCGTTTTGAAAATTCAGTGCCATCTGGTCGCTTATAGAAGCAGTTTCATGTTCGACAAGCAAATGGCGGTCGTGCAAATGTATTTCATCGTCCACTTCTGCATGGCAGTGACTGATAAGAACTGGTTCTTCGATCAGCTCATAATTGTTTTTTTTGGTTTGTTTCAGTTTCAGGGTGTAAATATAAGAACTGACCAGTACAAAGGGGTGACCCACAAACCCCTCGAATAAATTTTCGAATTAACATACTTTAAATCCAAACTGTCGCACAAAAAAAAATTGATTCAACCACACTCCGAAATACACGCTTACGCAACCGCTGTATATCTAATTCGCGTTTCGCGTTTTACTGACATCTCGAACGTACAGGCCTCATATACTGTATATTCCGCTTGCAGTATCTTCAACATCTTCCTTCACCGGCCAAAAGAGGGTCTATATTTATTTGACACAGGTGACATACACCGAGATGAAGATAGTGATCAAAGATACCAGACTGGATTTCGAAAAGCGTCTATTGGCGTGACGGCTAGTATACGTGGATGGCGTTACACTTTCCAAAAGGGTGCATTGCGAGCAGGACTGACCGTCAGTTTCGGGAACGAGGAGTACAGCGTCAGGGCGAATTCTCCGAGGTTGGTGATTCTCGTGCCGTCCAGGTTCAACATTTCCAGCTTGGGCAGGGCAGCGAACGCTCGTAAGCCCAGCGATCGAATCGGATTCCCAGCCAAGATGAGCGTCTTCAGCTGAGGGTTGCTGAACGCCCAGTTCGGAATGGCGTCCAGTCGGTTCTTGCCGAGGTTGAGAACGGTGAGTTTCGGGAACTGGCAAATCCTGCGATGATTTGTCGACGAAAGCCGGTTGTCGGTATTAGCGCGCCTAGATGTTTCGGCGTTTGCCCTCTGAAGCCAATGCGGAGCTCAAGTTCGTCTGCTACTTTTGAAGGGGTATTAGTGACGTCAGAACGCCGAGCTCTGATTGGCTCTGATTGAAGAACAGTGGGTAGATCTCAAAATAAGCTGCTTTGAGGTCTACCCGCTATCCTTCAATCAGGGCCAATCAGAGCTCGGCTCGTTCTGACGTCACCACAATCCCTGCAGAAGTAGCAGACGAACTTGCGCTCCACATAGGTGACACTGGTAATGCATCATACAAACGACAGTCCGCAAACACTGCCTCGGAAGTTTTTTTCTTTTCGCTTGTATTTTAAAGGTCATTTTGGTGATATCCCACACTGCCTGGTGATAGTTTGGGGAGAAAATTGGCTTAGAACGGCGGGAGGAATCATATATTTGTCTTTTTAGACTTAGGCTAGGTGGCTGCAAGCTACCGCCCGTTACAAAAGGTATAGCCATTAATATCCATTCATTCATCCATCTATCCATCTTCCCTGCATGACCGTCCTGTCACATTGGTCATACAAGAAACTGTCTGCAGACATGTTTGAAGCCCGCTATAACGTAAACATGCTTCGGACATGATTGTGGCATGTCTGCAGATAATTCCGTCATCATGTCTGGAAGCAAACACCGTGTCTTTTGTACACGGTATACGAGCAGTGTGACTGCGCCTTTATGGTTTTCCATTCGTGACGTTGTGACCAGGATTTGCCTCTTCGTGACGTCACGAGTCGTGATCCTGACTGTTTATCGTCAGTTGGAACGGCAACTTTGACCGTCTGTTGATCAAGCACGGTAGAAGCCGTAGGAACCGTCGAGGTATCGAACCAGCACCGTTGAAGTCGACAGTCGACAATAACCTGTTCCCGTGGTTTGCCAACCATGGAAGGCCTACGGGAACGCTTTGGTTCGAGCACGTCGATGACGGTCACAGAAGAATGAGAACGGCTGAGGCTTCGGTTCCCCGCCTGCGGCGCTAGCTTCCTGCCTCCGATAACGCTTCGACGTTCCGTGTGCCTCGAGCGTACACACGCAGTCCAAGCACACGGCGGAAGTCAAAGAGCGCGTTCTGGAGGCCGGGCGTGCTCGCTGAAATTTGTCCTTCCGTCCGTGTGCGTTTCCCCGAATTTAACGGGAAATTGACGTCACGGTCTCGAGTCGCGGTGTCACGTGATATCATGATGTCACGTGACCTGACTTAACGTGACGCCAGGTCACGTGACCTGAATTTACCCCGCTAAATTTAGAGGGAAACTTGATGAACAATACGTCTTTCTTGACTTCCCGAGGCGACATCATAGTGTCTTCTAAATAAATTACAACGGTACCTTCTTCAATACAGCATTTTCATCCATTGAAACACTTTGGAAATAACGGTCGCCGGTAATGTTTTTTTAGTTCTTGTTTCAACACATGATATAGCACTTTCTTTTAACAACAAGAGAGTTGTTAGGGGTAGCTTGAGTATTCGAGTGAGCTCAGTTGGTCATTCATATTAGCGGAAAACAAACAGCGCAGGGACAAGGACTAGAGTAGAGGCGGTAGACACACACAGCGCTGACTTATGAACTGAGCTTTATTGCGCACTGACAACCTGTATAGATACAAAATGTGCCCGCCCAAAGCTAAGAAAAGAAACAACACTAGAGGAGGACTACACGTGTTCCTAGAGTCATCTCCATGGCGCGTTGTTCTCTGATCTGAGTAGAAAAATACCTCCTTTTCCGTCAAGGCAGTGACGGGGTACTAACACACTCTGAACCCGATTGCCAATGGCGCATGCTTCTATAACCTCCGATGTCAGCATATCTGTCTGATTTCTGATGACATGCAACGATGCACAGTCATCAGATGGGACAAATAAGTATTACAACCGAGTGCGTGTTCGTGCTAACTGTGTCGCACCGTGTACGGAAGTAGCCTTAAAACGATGGGAAATAAAAGAAAAATCGTTTGAGTCAACAAACGCTATCTGAATTGAGCAACACGAGATGACGTGTCCCCCTCACATCGTTGCCTGCTTCCCAGGGCGCCTTATTTGCTGTTGTTTATTCGCAGACCTTTCTTTCGAGATTCTTGTGTCCTTAACCAGAAATTAGGAAAGCGGAAAAAAATTTCGGGTGAGGAAAGATTGTGACAGGAAAACCGAGAAAAAAAGGTACGCGGACCTGTCTTGAGCAAATTCCTTTAATACGCAGTATTAAAAAAAAAAATCTTTTAGTGAAGTATACCTGATTCAAAAGCCTGAATAAAAAACTTACAGAACTGAATCGCACTGTATCAAGCGGTTTCAGGGAATGATAAAAAGGCGGTGTTTCGTATTTGTTGTTTACAGGGGTTGTCACAAAACGGGGATTTCTTTTTTGTCAGAACCGCAACATAACCCTATCTCCCCGCACTTTGAAGGGCTCACCACGAAAAAAGTCTCACCTGTGGAATTCGAAGGTCGACAAGGCGTTACCGTACAGGTTGATATTTCTGAGAAAAGGCCTTGAATTATTCAGCGAATCAATGCTAAAAGACGTCAAGTTGGAGTTCAAATTCAGATGAATTTCCGCGAAGACAAAGTCGCCAAGGACGTCTTCAGGGAACGACTCAACGGAAGTCTTGACGATCCACAGCCCTCTGTGCTCCTTGAGGCCGTTGCATCCGAAGGCTCTTCTCAGGTCCTGCGTCGAATTCGCTTTTCCGCAATTAATGCCATCCATGTCGCATACGCATGGTCGAAGTGCGTCGGCATCAGGACATCCGAAGTTTTGACCGTGGGCCGCGACTGCCAAGCCACAGACCAGGACAGCGACCAGCTGTGAGAAACCTGCGCACAATTCATGGGAAAACTATAACGGTGTAACTCCAGAAAGGCTGTCACTTAAAACAAACGAAAATTGCCTAATTTCCGCAAAGCGTTCGAGAGAGTCAATTGCTGTAATCTACAGGAGGAAGCTCGGCGGATGACGATGCTGAAAATTGTTTATGAAATACACTCTGTGCTGTATAGCACTGAGCGTGATGTTAAACTTGGGTCGCATCCACACTGTTCATACATCAAACAAAAGACCCGGTGTAGACTGCAGACATGATGGCAACATGGTCTAACATAATCAGCAAACATAAAGATATATGTTTGCTGCATATATTTCTTATGGTTCCAACATATCTCGAACAAGGTTTTGTATGATCAATGTGACATAAGATCCTCACACAAGAAAGAAACACGCTTTAGGCTTTAGACAGTGTCTGAAAACTGTCTTTTGTATGGTGTATTATAGCAGTCCAAATGCGGAAACTGTTTTGCTCTATATCTATCTATATATATTGTAGCCTCGTCAGTCACCTATGCTGGAATGAGCTGTCCGAGAGCTATGCGGAGAAATGTAGTCGCACCGACATTGTTAATTCACGTCGCATACTTTTATAGAGCCGTTTTATCGTGGAGAGCGTATTTCAGGGCGAGAGAGAAAGGAAGGGAGAGCACCGGCGCGCTCCGCCCAGCTGGTGCGTTAGAAAAGTCCCGGATGAGGGCTTTGCCGGTGTTGAGTGCTATGCATTGCCCAAACTTCGTTCTCGCTTTCTTCTCTGTTTTAAGCTCCCAAACCAATTATAGCCACGGGCTTGGATGACAGTAGTCCCCCGGTCATCGGGACACCGTTGCTTGGTTGTGGGTGCGCACGAATAACGACAGTAAGCGTCGAATACTGTACGAGGACCTATGTAGGTTGCACGGAATCCGGCAAGTGCGGCTGCAATGTCTTTAAGCATCATCGCTTTCCACATGATCCCGATCTCCGGTGGCAGTGGGTTGCGTCCGTAAAGCGCAGACCGCACGGCGCGTTTTCTGCACGCGAAAACGCGGCACGCTATGAACGCTCGCGAGGAAGCTGACGCCGGGGCAACCGCATGCAGACAAAGCCAAGCACCGCCGGCCGCGCGTTATCAGCGTTGCCTGATAACGGATTTCTGAACACGCGATGTAAACGTTGACGCAATACTACAAATGAAATTAAATGAGCAAATAAGTAAATAAAACGGGTTTGTGTGTCAAAAGAAACACCTTTCAATTTTCATATGGAAAATAAAAATGCTTTCGAACACTTTGAAGCGTGCTGAATACGAAACAGCGTACTGTGCAGGATCACGTGATAGTTCGACCGACCCTCATTGGGCGAGAGCAGCTTCGACGCCTCGGCGCGCGCGTCTTGTTCTAGGTCAGTGGAACCAACGCTCCCACGAAAACGCGCGCCCGCGCCCAGGAAATGACGTGAGTTTGACGCCGACGCGCCTGAATCGCGAGCAAAAACGCGCCATGCGGTCTGCGCTTAAACCGACAAGACTTTTTTCCAAGGTCATCCTCTCGACTGTGCTCGAACAATTTTGTGAATAGAGCGCGCACCGAACGTTGTAGCGCCGATGAACATGGGGTACGCTTGTTAGGTGCGTGCATAGTTTTACTGGTGATAATTGCTGTTTCGGCTTGTAACTTTATATAACTGAATTTATCTTAATATTGATATTTTGAAGTGGTGATGTTGACTCGATTTATCATCTACGACACTTAGCTGAAGGCTCCATTTAGCCGCCGGATGATGGCTGGAACGTCTCGAAAGCTTGTTCTATCGTTTTTCTCGGATCGTGATCTCCTGCGCGATACCAGAGGTCGTGAACCTATGTTGGCCGTCACAACGCTACTAGATTATTCTCATTTTTAAAATTAGTACATAAGACAGCTCACTCCGCCTTATGTACCCTAATTACATAAGCCAGGTGAGCTGCCTTCTGTAATTAGTACATAAGACAGCTCACACCAGCTTGAAGGTGTTTATAAACGTTTATTTGAGGATCCCGTGTCGACGAGTGTATCTCTTGTCGAGAACTAAAAACAGCAGAGTCGAGATGGGCCTATTTCGGAGCGAGTCAATCGGTGATCCAGCGATTCAGAACCAATGCATGAGCTGTTTCAACTTTCAGCAACAGAAATTGAAGGTTTTTTACCAGCTACATTATAGTATAATTTTGCAAATATAAAAGAATCTAGTCGCATTGTAACAGTCAACATTGGTTCACGGCTCCAGATATCGCGCAATAGATCGTTCTTCAAGCAAACCGATAGAACTAACTTTCAAACTTCTCCAGCCAGCACCAGAATGAGCCATTCTACTTATAGTCGGTGACAGATCAAGAACGAAGCGGAAGCTCCTCCCACCTCTTTCCACTTCAGCGGAGCGAACGCTGGGGAGAGAAGTAGACTCCTCTCCAGCATTGGCTCCCCTAAAGTGGAAAGGGGTGGAGGCTTCAGCTTCGTTCTTGACCTGTCACCGACTATAGTGTTGTAGATGATAAAATAGAGTCAGTGTCACCACTTCAAAATCTGATTATTAAGATAAATTCAGTTACAAAAAGTTACAAGCTGAAACAGCAAATATCACGAGAATACTTGGACGCACCTTGCGAGCGTACCCCATGTTCATCGACGATACAGCGTTAATTGAGGTGCGCGCTCCATTCACGAAAATGTTCCGAGCACAGTCGAGAGGATGGCGTTGGGGAAAAGTCTTTATGGTTTACGGATGCAATCCACTGCCGCCGGAGAACGGGGTCATCTGGAAAGCGATGGAGCTTAAAGGCATTGCTGCCGCACTCGCCTTGACGGATTCCGAGCAAGCTACGTGCGTCCTTGGAGAGGATTCGACGCTTTCTGTCGTTATTCTTGCACCCTTTAACCGAGACATGGCGTCCTGATGACCGGGGGACTTCCGCCATCCAAGCACGTGGCTCTAATTAAGCTTGGGAGTTTAAAGCAGAAAAGAAAGCGCGAACGAAGTTCGGGCAATACGCACATCCAACACCGCGGGTGAAGCCTCTCATCCGGGGTATCCATTCTTTCTAACGCAACCGCCAAGGGGAAAACGCCGGTACCGTTACAAAATTCTGCAGTTAAAGTCCTCTGAACTTTTGTTGAAACTTTTCTGGAATCGTATTGAAACTTTTTTAAAACTTTTTTAAGGTTTCCCCGAGTTTATTTCGACAACTTACTTAATTCGACCCTGGTTAATATTGGCCACTGACATTTTTCAGAATTTCTTCTAACATAAATTTTCTTGAATTCTCCTTAACCACAGAATAACATTAAAAAATAGAGAATCACTCGAATTTTTTTAACTATATATTTTGGATTTTGTTAGGAAATAGTGTCCCTGTGGTGTTTGAACGTACTATACACATCCCACAAATACACATTAGAAACGAACACAAACACAAACACCATGAAGCATTCAACACCAGAATCGCAGTCCCGTTAACTGCTCCAGAGCCTTATATAGCCTACATGTTGAAGGTATAATCATTTGGCCTCTTCATCTTTCCAATAAACATGTTTTTTCTCTCACATTTGGCCGGTGACCACCTGAGCACTTATTAAGGTTCAAAGTGTCCGACCTTCTTCCCGGCAGTCTGTCAAGGGGAAAACAGTGATTTCGACGTTCGTGGGCTCTATCTCTCACTAAAAGGCATTGGTTCAACTAATAATAACTCGGCGCAGTCGCTCAAACGACATCCACAAAACAGCTCTTAAAAGAAATGTTATCGCTTTTCAGTGTTTACGGGCGAGAAAGAGAGGGGGATGGGGGTAGTAAGGTTAACGTGTTTCAGCGGTCCGTCCGGACGTAACGCTAACCACAGCGAACTTTTATGTTACGTCGGACGTAACTTTATTTTATTTTTGTTACGTCGGACGTAACGCTATACACTGCCATAAAATGTTTTTTTTAAAATCCCTATAGACAGATGTCGAGTTGAAGCCATTTTTCAACGCATGTTAGGAGTGTTGTGTTATCAGAATGTTATATTGAATAGAAACAGGAAAGGGAACGAAAACGTCCGTCTTAATTTGCCTTTGTCCTGATTCTAAAAAAGCATCCTAGATTAAAAGAAAAAAAGTGCAAAGCAGCTTACGATCATTTTTTAGATGTCTTACAAATATGTCAACAGGGAAATATTTTGTAGAATATGTCTTTTCCCTTTTAATATTTTCAAAAAAATGTTGATCTGTTATTCTTCAAATCTTCTTCTAAATTATAATAAAGATGTCCTCAATATTTCTGATAAAATAATAAAAACAATAATATTTTTTCTCTTTTTTTATTAAATAATATAAAAACTAATTTCAATAATTTTCCTATTTTTTTAATAAAATCATTTAAACAAAAACATAATTAGTTGTTCTTTGTATTTTTTAGAAAATAACCTACAAAAAAACGTCCATACTACTTTTTTAAATTTATTTATAAATAATTTAAAAAAAATCCATTATATTTTTATTTGGAACGTTTTTGACAATAATCAAAACAAAATGCGTTTATAAATAATTCCGTAGGATCGCGTAGACAGTCAATAAGCTGGCCAGAGAAACTAAAAATAATGTTGAGACCTGTTTTGTAAAGGTGTCCCTTTCCCCTTCACCGACACGCGGGCTTGACGTCATGGAGTTGCGCGGCGCTGCAATCGCGCCGGAGATGGTGGTGTGGGCAGAAGGTGCACGTTTTGCATGGGCGTCAAAGCACTTCAGCATGGCGTAAAGCTGTTTAGCCGTTAATTGCACCGAAAGGTACAACAAAAAGTAGCGGAGTGAGTTTCCACAAGTTCCCGGTGGACTCTGAAAGGCGCTGAAGGTGGATCATTTCTGTGGACCGAAAGGAATGGTGACCACGCTCGGACGACCGTTTGTACGGCAAGCACTTTCTCGAGAGCAAGTGTGGATTCCATTTCAACCTCCGTCCCGAGGCTTGCTTATGTGCAGGGAAACCGCCGTCTGATCGAGGCCATCTAGATTTTGTTCCCACGGTTTTCGCGCTCAAAGCACCGGCCAAGCGCTCGTCGGATGGCTCGCTCGCTACACCCGTTCAACGAAGCGGAGGAGATCTGGGCGGCAGAACGGACAAAGCGTTACCGCTTGTCATGCCGTGTGGTCATGAGGGTAAGAAATATATCATACCTTGACTCGAAGGACGCTGTGTGTATTCAGTCAATTAATAAATACACTTCCGCAGACCCACAGTCTGCTGATTCCGCAGGCAGCGCTGAACGCGGCTCCGTGTATTTGCAGGCTTCGAGAGACTCTGTACGCCCGCACCGCGTCGGCCGTGAATTGGATTGGCGAAAAATCCAAATAAACGACGATGTGAGCCATCGACGTCGGTGGCAGCAACTTCACCTCGGAACACCAACAGTCCTTGTTTACGGCGCACGGATCGTGTAAGGCAACGCCGTCCACGCACAGTTTGTCTCGACACCGTTGCCGTTCAGGATCGGGTAGCGAGCTCAAATAGTCGGGCATAACGTACGACATACGTTGGCAGGAAATACGACGCGCAAATAAAGCTATGAAGCGTCTCTAAAACGTCAACAACGAGCGCACTCCACACAACGCAATAGCGAAAACACGGGGAGCCTGACACTTCTGCCCACATAGCGTCTGCGCATGCGCGGCCTTCCGGTAGTGTTGGTAAAACAGAGCCGCAGCCGCGTGTCGGTCTATAGGTATACTCATGTTAGGACAAAAACGGCTCCATCAGGCCTCATGGGAAAAGCAAACAATTTATCGTGGTATTTCTTTCGACAATAATTAAAACCTGTATATATAGTTTAGACGTATATATAGGCTAAAAAATTTGAAACATGACGGGTACAATATAATTATATTTTAAGCATTACTTACCCATATTGCCGTGTCTCTTAAATCGTGCGAAACTGACGAAAAGAATCAGTTGATACAACCCCCAGTGTGTTCTTGTACCGAAGGTAACCGCTGTCTTGGGAATGTGCTTTTAACGGCTGAGCAATTGGGATATCAGTCGAACAGATGGTGACCTAGATATAAGACGAGTGACCGATGCACCTTATTACGAGACAGTAAACGACCTATGAAGCATATGGAAAGGTCAGAGGTTTCAGACCGATAGTGTATCTTATCGTTTTCAATGCATCTTGGCAATTTATGGTGTAACGTTCCCCTTACATTCATTTTATATTTAGAAGCGCAACAACTGCGCTAGTAATCGTGTCTGAGAAACGCACTCCAGAAATTCCAACCTGTGGTATGCGCGACAGGTGAGATCGTTCCCACGATTCAAGCCTACAGAGGGGAGCGTAATCTGGATGAGGGAGAGCCATCTATAGCAGACGTATACGGAGATGATGACAAAACTGGGTGGATTGGGCATTTTATAACACTCTGCAAAGGGTAATGTTTAGCTGGAAATGAGAATATGACCTCTCTATATTTTGTATATTCCTTGCCTATTTTTTTTTTTATTGGAAAGGTTGGATGGATGGATGGATGGATAAGGCTGAACCCTTTGGATCGGGCGGCGACTTGCGCCACCTAGTCAGTGTTGTTTAGGAGAAGGAGATAGAGCCGTCGCGCTCTTAGTGGCTAAATTAAGAACTGGACCGATGGGGATAACAACATAGATGATTTGTTTGTGTCTTGACGCAACGCTCGACCCACGTAGCCTAAATTTGCGCCGGCGTACGGCTGGGGCTTGTGTTCAATTAGTGAAACCAAACGCGAAAGTCGTGGATTTTTCACGCGAAACGGGGTTTGTCTCGTCAGGGGGAAAGGGAAAGGAGGAAAGCGGGGGTGTGTCTAGAAATTTGTGAAGCCGAAAAGTGAAGGCGCCGATTAACTCGATGCTGATTGGCTGAGCCAGGTGATGACGTCACAACTCCTAGCTCGACGCTGATTGGCTGGTTTAGATATGACATAACGTGAGAGGCCACGCTCACTCGACACTGATTGGTCGGTAATTGCGCAATCACTCACGCGCCACCGCTCGCCCGCCAGACGGTGGTTTGATGTAGTCGGAGAGACATCTTCGTCTATGGAGGGTTCTGGAAGAACGCAAGGGGTTGAAAACTCGGGTTAGAGCCGATATCTCCATTCCTGGAAGTGCTCTCAAATGTTTGAGCCAGTCGCTAAACTAACCGATAAAGAGCGCCGAGAGCGTTGACATCAATCCCAGAGGAATCGGACTGAAAATGTATAGCGAATTGCTAGGTGATTGTGCAACACTAAACTATCGGCAACATAAAGATACCTCGCGTTTCACACGCAACACAATAGACCGGTCTTACCACCCAGTTTGACTACGCCACCGCTGCTGCAATGCATCGAGGGAACTTTAGTCTTTGGGCACGTGCGACAACTGCGCTGGAGCTCTGTGCGCGTAGAGCACGAGACGGCACGAGCCCTCGCATGCACGGCCGTCTGCCTCCTATGAATTAAAGTTATGGCGGCGACACGCATGCGCCGAACACTTAGTGAGATCGGTCTATTGCCCAGCAATTCGCTGTGCATTTCTACTTCATCTTTCTCAACTGAGCTCAGAGAAACAATTAGGCACGAGCCGTGCCCAATATTCGCCCAGCGCTCAATGGTGAAGGATGAAGTAAAGAATCCAGTAAATAATTGGGGTTGTGTGGATATTTATACAGCGTGTAGTTGGTCAGCCATTTCAAAGTTGGGACCAGTCACTCGCTGTAGATGAGCAATTTAGCCAGTGCAGTACAACCGCTAGCCTGGGTCTTTCACGTGCACCACGCAATAGTGATACACGACCGCACGCCAGTATACGATGCTCATCCAGATCGAAACGGGCAGGGTGGGGAATGAACCCAGGATCCCTGGGTTCTGCAGCGCGAGCTTTCGCTCCACGTTCTCTGAGCTGGTATGCGCTAGCCCACTCGGCCACTGATCCTCCCAAAGAATCCAGTAAACACGCCTTTTGTTGGCAAACACAAAATTCTGGTAAAAACAAGCGTAACATAGAGCTCACAATAGTTCGATCTCCTCGCCGATAAACTACGTTGCAGGTTAAGAAATGAGGGAGAAGCTCCTATGAGGCACAGCCCTCCTCTCCTTCCCCTTTGCAATGCGAACGCTGGACAGGAGGCGATGGAGGAAATGAGGCAACACCACCTTGTAGTTTACTGGCTTCTTCTCGAACGTTCGTTCTGCTAAAGTGGAAGGAGAGGAGGATTCTGCTTGAAGAGCCTGTCCTGCTTTTCTTAACCTGCACATTTCAACCCGAGGATTCAAGCTCAAAAACGGTCAGCTTTCAGTCAGCGAAGACTTTACGGACAAGGCTAGATTCTGGACGCGAACAGCTGTTAGAAAACGGATATTCGCAGGAAAGGCCATTTTAGCTACGTTTCAGTTAGCTCAGAATCGACGGGAAATACTTTTTTTATATAGTGCTAAAGGGTGTGTAAAAGAGAAGAGAAAGAAAACGCTTAGCAGTTACCGTTTCAAGCTCGGTGTAAGATAAGAACAGAGCGTAAACTTACTTGTGTGATTGTACCTTGCCAAAGTGTAGTAAAAAATAAAGTGGAAAAGTTTGCCGATTTTATCGCTCTAACAAAACCTAGTGTTGTCATTGGTACGGAGTCTTGGTTGGTTGATACTATTGGTGATGTTGCAGTTTTTCCTCTTGGTTATGGTGCGTATCTTCTCCGAGACAGAAGCGTGCCTGGGGGTGGAGTTTTTGTGTTAGTTCACAAATCGCTTCTACGTGTTGAGATCATGGTTCATGATTTGAATTGTTCATCTTTTTGGTGTAAGGTTTTTCATCAAAAAATGGCGAATTTATTACTTTCTTTTCTATAAACCTGGCTCTGGCGAAGGCACAGTGTTTGCACTTTCTGATGTTTTGTCAAGTATAGACACTTCCAATCTGGTGCTTCGAGGCACGTGAGCAGTAGTGGCAGCAGGCGTACGTATCGGAACGCTAATCTACGCGCTATAGAACCCTTACAAGTTGGTTGGTTGACTTTCACAAAATTTAATTTCGTTACTTTCTGCTGCTGCTGCCGCTCCTGCCATCGCGTTGATTTAACACTTAATGCGTGCGAGTGTTTAAAGGGGTTATGACACGCCAAAATTAAAATATGAGATAACAATACTGACCCATTGTGTGTTCCTATAATCCTGCTAAATTTGTTTTGAAAAGAGCGCGATAGTTTTGTGGATAAATCGATTTATATGCGGGTCCCTCGGAGGTGCTTGGAGGGGCGGATCAGGGCGGAGCGGGAGGCTGGTGACGTAGCCAGCCTCCCGCGCGGCGTCCCTTGCACGCACTCACAAACTTGGCTCTCTTGGCGTCTCGAGCTTCAGCTTCCTCGTTTACCTTCCGGGTTTCGAGCATGCGGTCCGTGACGCTTACGTCCACGGCATCGCTCGCCTTATCAAAGTTTTCGACATTGACCGCAGCAGCGATGAGAGTGATTGGCATCAAAAGATGTTGAAAGCTGTTTATTATGACTGCGACCCGCTGGCGACCAGCTCCAGCGAAGACGAGTTACGGACAAACTCGTCGTGGTCACCGTCGTCCGGGAATATCTCGCAGGCGCAAGCAGGGTGGAAGGTTAACGGGCCGGGGGCGAAAGCGAGAATAGCGGTCGGGTTACCGAGTTGCGTGGGCGGTTTTGATCGTACCGCGGCGAGGAGCGTTTGGGCGATCATGGGGGCGCTTAGAATGAGAGAGCGTTCATGGTCACGTGGTTTATGGACACCATGGTGTGACTAACTTGGGCAGTGTTGCCTGGTCGCCAGATGTAAATGATAAGAATTCGTAAATTGATTATTGCAATTACCAGAGCTCTAAAAATCGCGTGACTTGGTGTATGTATACTAAGTAGCATATGAGCATTCCATTTCAAGAATAATCTATCCCTTTAATTTTCGAGTCATAACTCCTTTAAATGACTAAAGCGCCGTTCACACATATGCAACCGAGTAAGACCGAGAGAGACTAGACCGGTTTTTAAGCCTCTTGCGACGTCTTAGAGACCGGATGCGCTGCAGCGGAGCTGGTCCTAAGAGATCGCAAGAGGCTTAAAAACCGGTCTGGTCTCTCGCGGTCTTACTCGGTTGCATATGTGTGAACGGCGCTTTACGGAGATGATATGATTTGCTCGACATGTAAGGAAAAACTAGAGAAAGATGTTTCGAATATAACATGCACCGATTGTAAATTATCGTCTCACTTAGGAAATTGCTCGAGAGTGACGAAAGCAAAAAAAAAAAAAAAACGAGAGGTTGCGCAAGGACTGGCGATGTCCCACTTGTGTAAAGGCAAGAAATCGGAGCGGTTCCTCGAGTAAACAGAGTGAAGGCACCGAATTTGCGAGCATCCTGGCAGGCATAAACGGGAAGCTGAGTAATTTCCTAGACCTCAAAAACACTGTCGATAAGAATGAGCAGTCGGTCCTGATGATGTCTGTCAATTATGATGAGGTACCGAAAAAGACTAAAGAAAACACAAAACAAATCGTGGAGCTGAAAAAAACGTGTCGAAGGTACCGGAGAGCTGAAAAATGAAGTCAAAATGCTCAGTCAAGAAGTGAATGACCTAGAATGGCAAAGTCGAAAAAAAAACTTAGAAATTCATGGTATAAGGAAAGCTGAAATTGAGGATCTGCTGGGCAAGGTTAATGCCGTGGCCAGAGCGCTGGAGCTATCAGAGTTAACTGGGAAAGAAAGATATTGTCGCCTTAGCACAGACTTCCCTCTCGTCCCGATACAACCGCAGGGATTATCATTCACTTTTCGAAAGTAGCAGTCAGGGACCAGCGGCTGGATAACAGAAGAAAACTGAAGAGAGGGCAAAACGAAGAACATATTCTCGGGAACATGACACGACAAATAAAAGCACTGCTTTGGACGGCCAAGGATTAGGCACAAGAAAACAACTTTCAGTACGCGTGGCACAGGAACGGGAAGGTGTTTGTGCGAAGGGAGCGAGGCGCGAAAGCAGTTATGCTAAGCACGAGAGATGACATTTTGAGGCTTGAGTGACAATCATTTTCTGCAAGTTCCTTTTGATTAACGGAAAAAGAAATGTATACTTCAGATATCCTACTTCCATCGGAGATGGGCAGATATCTTGGCGATGATATAAATGACGCAGTAAGGTATTTCTATCTAAACGTACATTCTGCAAAAAACAAAGTTTCTGAGCTAGAATCGTTTTTTAAACAGTTTGATTTTCATTTGATGTTATTATGCTCTCTGAGACATGGTACACTAATAAAACTGATGTTTTCAAGCTTCGAATGTATAACAGTTATGTTTTAAACCGAAACAGCAGCAGAGGTGGCGGGATCTCGCTCTTAATAAAGGAAAACTTGAACTCTGATCCTTTGACTGACTACTTGTATTGCTAATAGGGATTATGAAGTGTTGTCCTTTGTAACAAACAATACAATTATTGCGGTGTTCTACCGCCCTCCAGAAGGAAATATCGCAACTTTTTAAAACTTTTTGGAAGTGTTTCTTAAATATGCTTCTAGTAAAAGATATGACATCGTTTGGGGAGGTGATTTCAACATAAACCTGCTTGGAGATTCAGTTCTCAAAAGTGATATGCAAAGTTTACTAGCTGTTTATGGTTGTACAAATCAAATAGTAACACCAACGCGGGTAACTGAAACTTCGGAAATATTTCTAGATCTTTTTATAACAAATTCTGAAACGTCTACTACAAAAGCAGGAGTTATGAGTTGCGTGATTAGTGAGAACCTGCCCCTATATTTGTTTACTTCAAGAACAAAAAAGCATCCCAATGAAACAGCCATCTAAATCGGTTTACACTCGGCCAATTACACCAATCCAATTAGAAATATTTAGGGAAAACATTTCATGCGTAGAACTGGAGTAAGAGGTACAGAGAAACAAGTGCAAACGAAGCATACGACTTGTTTTTGGACATATTTCGAGTCACCTACAATGACAGTTTCCCTTTAAGAAAATGGGTAACGCCCAATAAAGCCAGGAAACCATAAATCACCAAGGAGTTGATTCGGAAAATGCGAATCAAATGCAACATGTATAGGGTATTTTTAAAAACGCCTAACTTCAATTGTTTGAAACATTCAAAAAAATTTAGGAACTAACTTACAAAAGAGCTATGTAAAGCCAGAGAAAAATATTACAATGAATCATTTTCGCTATCACCTTGGCGGACTGATATAGTGTGGAAGAAGTTAAACTTGGTACTAAACCGCATTGAAACATCAACCTCTTTGACAGCATTATCAGTGTTGGTAATCAATTGAGCGGTATTCCTCTGGTGTCTAATTGTACTCACACATATAACATAAATAGACGAGGGAAAAATAACTCAATATTTTTATGCCTTGTTACTGAAAATAAAATTGGATCGGTGTTCCTTGGACTAAAAAACAGCAATAGTTGCGATGCTAATAACATTCAAATTACATCAGTCAAATACGTCATAGAGTTGCTCTCCTCGCATCTGGCTCATATCTTTAATTTATGTACTCTTAGTGCATCGTTTCCTAAAATTAAGCAAATTGCAGAAGTATTGGTTATTCACAAAAAAAAGAGATAAAAATAATATGACAACCTACAGGCCGGTGTCAATTTTACCTGTATTCTCGGAAGGGTTAGAAAAATATTATCCGCACGATTGACGGCATTTCGTGACAAACATAATGTTCTTACCGGTGCGCAGTTTGGATTTAGAAAAAATCGCTCCACCGAACTAGCGTTAGTTGAAGCGAAATAATTTATTTTGAGAGACTTTGAACAAACGGAAATGGTATTGGGGGTCTTTATATATCACACAAAAGCTTTTGATTTTCTAGACCATAGCTTACTCATCACGAAACTTGATGTTTACGGAATCCGTGGCGAAGCATTAGCGCTGATGCAGTCATACTTATTTCACCGCAGGCAGTACATTAATATCAATAGTGTCTGTAGTGTCTGCTCAACTATACAACCAATAAGTACAGGGGTACCTCAAGGCAGCATCCTAGGACCGCTTTTTTCAGTCAATATGTTAATGACATAGTGGACATCGGCATGACAGCTAAATTTTTGGTATACGCAGACGACACAACAATGTTGTTTGCGGGAAATGATTGCTGTGATATCATTGATAGTGCAAACGCCGCTCTAAGCAAGTGGTATGGCTGGACAGAAAGTAACTATCTAAAATCAGCACAAACAAAACAAAATATATCTTGTTCCGCCCTAGAAATAGAAAGGTTAGCCTGCCTGCCGATCTCTTGAGAAATAGCTCTCTGATAGCAATGGTTAAGAATTTTAAAACCTTAGGTGTGATCTTCAATGAGCATATGACCAGGGATTCACGCGTCAGAAGTATAGCTTCGAAATTAGCTGCAGTGTAATTCGATCAACATATAGAAACCGTTTCGTGCTTCCGCTCTTCGTTAAGAAGGTTATATACTGATCGTTATTTTGCTCGTATCACTACTCGCATCTCGTCTGGGCACGACCACAATGACCAACCTAAAGAAAATTTACCTACTTCGGAGAAGAATGATGCGTATAATCATGAACGCCTCTTACGACTCGCATACGGAAGAATTGTTTAGATGTGTAGAGACATTGACGGTTCAGAATGTGCATAGCTATAGGCTCATTTGTACGTACAAAAAATCAAACATATAATCGCATTGAAACAATTTCTAAATTATCACACTAGACGAAAAACATCCCCGGGTTCGAAACACGAAGGCGGGAATGCTTGCAGGCGACCACTACCAGAACTACATACGGAGATGAAATGTTGATGCACACCTTGCCAAAATTGTTAAATCATCTGTGCAAGTAATGAGCTAGATGTACATAACACAACATTTAAACAATTACGGAACTTTTTACAACCATTAGAAAAGAAAAAAAAATGTGCGCGGCGCTGGCCGCATTCAATTTGTATTATGTATTTTAGTTTACCTCTCAGTGTATTGCATTACATACCGTATTCCCATCGCGACTTTCCGGATGTTGACTATTTCTGTGTATTTTATTGTAAATCACTCGTACCGTGTTTATTTTTTTTACACATTTCTGCAATTTGAATGGGCCAAACATATTTTCTTTGTTTGTATGTATTATTTTAATTTGGGTTGACATTTGTCTTTTTGGAAATTTAGGCTTTTTAAGGAATGTCGAACTTTGTGTAGCAAAAGGAAAAGTGGTAGTCGGTTTCTCAATGTTGTTGAATACTTCTACCCATTGCTCCAGACGCGCCCTTTTGTATTTTCATTAACTCTTTTACTTCCTAATTCTTTAGTGTTTATTTTTTCATAGCCGCCGCTTCTGCCTCTGTAGGGTGGCCGAGGATCATGTCAAGCTGATTTATAAGCTTTCTTTTCGGCCTTCAACCATTTTTTTTAGAGCGCAGCTCTTAGGCGCCCGTTTCCGGCTTGAGCAGCGTCGCCATCGCCGTCGCCGTCGGCGTAACCGCAAGGTCATCCCAAGGTCACGTGACCCTCAAGGTCACGTGACCCCAAGGTCACGTGACCCCTAAGGTCACGTGACCCCCGACCAAGGTGACTTTAAGGGGCCAAGGTCACGTGACTCTCAGGTCACGTGACCCCAGGTCACGTGACCTTGACCAAGGTCACGTGACTCCCAGGTCACGTGACCCCCTAGGCCACGTGGCCCCCAGGTCACGTGACCCCCCCCCGAGGTCACGTGACCCCCCGGCCACGTGACTCCCTCCGAGGTCACGTGACCCCCGAGGTCACGTGGCCCCCAGGTCACGTGACCCCTCCCCTCCGCGCCTTCCCCCTCCTCAAGAGCTGCGCTCTAATTCGGCGTTACAGGGAGTTCTAAACGGCTTTCATTTTTTAATGGAAAATAATTTATTTTATTTTATTTTATTTTAAATTTTCTGATGAGGAGTGGGCAGGCTGTAAACCTTTAACGCTCAATACCACTCAGGCTTATCAAATATTTTTTAACTTTGCTTGAAGTTTTGAGTTATTCCAGCACGTATCATTCCCAAAAAGAGACAGGATAACTGGAATATGGTTGGTAAGGGTTCATTTTGAAAGAGCGCAAAAGTTACACGGGCGGAGGAAAGAAGTGGACAGTACAAGCGCTAACAACTGAGAGCTTATTCCTGATAAACCGCGAAGAAACACATTCAAAAGCACACAACTTTCTTATCCTGGTGGAATGGCGCCTGCGCATTACAAAAAGAAGCCAAAAGCTCCCTTTATATTTTACTTTCGGAGTCCCACAAGGATCTCTATTGGGACCACTTTCAATTTTTTTACATTTAATTAATGATATCACTCACCCCTTGCAATAAACAAATAGGGCTTTACGCTGACGACTGCGCACTTTACTCTGTCATTTATGACGTCTGCTTGCTTAACTTGGTAAGAAGATATCTGCCGTATCGCCGCCTGGTGTGAAGCATGGAAGATGAATTTGTACATAACTAAATGTAGTAATTTTTGTTTTACGCGAATACGACATTGTCGTTTTGAAATAAATTAGAGTGGGATTTCTTTATCAACTGTTTCTGAAGATAAATACATCGGTGCATATTATACAGAAACCTTCTCGTGGACCCAACACGTGGACTATACAACTACATAGCCACCAGAATGTTGAACTTTATCTAAAGCATCTTTAAAAATTGTCCCAAGCCCATTAAACGAACTCTATATATAATGTATATTAGACCAATTTTAGATTGCGCCTCTGCCCTCCGGGATTCCCATCAGGCCTCTCTCGTCAAACAGCCAGAGGCAGTTCAAAAGAGAGCAGCTCGCTATTTATCGGGTAATTATAACTTTAGATTAAGTGTGACAGAGTTATGAAACAAAACTTTATTTCATTCCCTTATTCCAAAGAAGGGAGTCTTTGCCGCTAAAGTATTATTATAGCGCCTTGCATAATTACCTCAGTATTATCAAAACCACCCACATGCTGCCTCCCCACTACTCATCAGGAATGCATGATCACTAAAACTAAAGTGCTAGAGTACAGCTGTGGAACAAATGTGTTTAGATACTCTTTTTTTATTTACACAACAACAATCTGCAACTCGCTGCCTGAATAAATAATCACCACAATATCTGCCACCTCGTTTCTCAACAATGTGTTATATAATGATTTATAAAATTGATCCTTTGTTTTCCATATTCGTGCCGCTGCACACCGGCCCTGTATATTCCTGTTTTTGTTGTTACCTGCGTTCTCATGTTCCTCGACCTCGCGTTTTGTATTTTGCTCAAATGTATATTTGTACCCGTCTCTCACAATAATGCCTTCTTAAGGTGATGAGAGGTATTTGGAATGAATGAATTACTAAATAAATAAATGCAACAAAGTAAAAATCCAAATTTCTATAGAATTAATTGAACATTGCCTTTGTGGCGCTGCTGCTATCCTTTAAATTATGATTACAATAATGATGCAGCTTTTTTTGTGACTTTAGAGCTTACAGAATAGTTGTGCACTAAATCAGACAATAGAGAATTTAAAAGGTAATCTTGCACCGTCACGAGTCCTGCGCCAACGGAGTTCCACTCTCGTTTTCCTTGTCCGCAGACATTGCAAGCTCGCAGCCCGTTCAAGTCCTGCTTCTCTGTTGGTGGCGCAGCTGTGCTGGTCATGTAGGGGCTTCCCACTGACTTCGCTTGTTTCGCCCTCCTGGCTCTGGCGTCGTTACTGTGAACACCAGGGGCTCGAATCTGGACCCTTGGAGGAAACGTCCTCGAGGAATCCTGCATCCGTGATTGGACGGCGCCAAGCTCATGAGGCGCGGCGCCAGCCAATCACGGATGCAGGATTCCTCGCCGTCTTTTTCGCCAAGTGTACAGAGTAGAGCCCCAGGGCAACACCACTTAGATGCAGGGCCTTGGCACTGTTCTCTCTCCGCAACACTAAACGTAACCCTCTATGTCCTGACGCTGCTGACCATTGGCCGCGGCAATGGTCAACGGCGTCCAATGGGTAACCAAAGGGGTTAAATATATGGGTGGCATTTGAGAAGAGGACGAGTAGGAGACAGGACACCTAAGAGAGCTGCCTTCAACTGCTTAATGATCGTAACTTAGGGAATATATACACTGCGATCATCACACTCTCGGCCAATTCCAGGCCTCGCCGCCGTTTGCAAGAACGCGTCTTCCTTATCTGGCATGGTTAATAGGGGCAACGCTGACACAGCCTGCAGCAGAAATTTCGATCACGCCTGCCTTGTTCTGCTCTGATAATCGAGGCAGACGTGATCAAATCGAGGGAGAGGCGAACAAAAGTTCTGATGCAGGCTGTATCATCGTTGGCTTAATTGACCCGATAGATAAGGAGGTAGCGTTTTTGCGAGCAGCGGCGAGGCCTGGGTTTGACTGAGAGTGCGATGATCGCAGTGTATATATTTTCCCAATTTACGGTGATTAAACAGTTGAAGGAAGTCAGCGCTCTGCGTTGTCCAGTCTCTTCCTTTGCCCTCGTCTCAAGCGCTACCATGCTTTTGATTGATACCAAAGGTGAGAGAGGGAGCGAATCAACAGTAGCGCTGCCCGTTATCATACCTTTAGTGTGATGATATGGAGAAGAGTAAGCAGGCCTTATCAGTATCTAGGTGGTGTTGCCCAGGGAGTCTGTAGCGCTCTTTTGGACCGAGATTGATCGTGGTTCGTCGGGCGTGGCAGTAGGCGCTCACGAAAGAGCACCAGCTGCTCCATTGTTCTTGTGCCCTCTCTTCAAGCCCGACTTCTGGCTCGTGGTGATGTAGTACACCGGAAGTTTCTGCGAAGACGTTCCAACATCCCTAAAAATAGGGTGATTAAAAAAAAAATCTTTTCGGGAACACATTGGCAGCTCACGGCCGACATCAGGTATTGCAAACAACATACTAAAATGAAAGTAAAAACATTTTTAAAATAAATAAATAAATAACATTTATTTCATTTAAATAAAGTCTATATGATTTACATCACTTCAACTAGAAAAGAGTCACTTTTTGTCAAAAGATGAGTTTTTTTTCTTCTTAAATTGCTGCCTGATAGAAATGTTCTTTCTTTGATCCTTATTTTCTTTAAGTTCGAAATAAATGCCCTCGATAAGCGTAAGGTAACAGACAAACATTAAATGGAAAATATTTTTGGGATTGTTTTGGAGGAAAGTGTTTGATTTAAATCATCCTAGTCATATTGGTGCGAATTAAATCATGAGTTAAGAAAGGATTTCAATTATGATTTAAATCATCTCGATTTTTATACTCCACCCTGCCTAAAGAATACTAAATTACTTTTTAATTAGGGAAAATGAACATATGGTTTCATCTTGAGGTAAAACAGCGCAAATGGACAAGGACAAGTAACAAGAACAGACAGGACTCTTCGTCCTTGTGCTTCGTCCTTGTCCATTTGCGTTGTTTTTACCTCAGGTATCAAATAACCAACTAGCCCAAACAAACCTTTTAGCAATATGGTTCCAATTAGAAACTTGCTAAGCGTCATCTAAAACCATTAAAGGGGTAGCACAACGATATTCAATTGGAATGTTTTTCACTTTACACGAGCTTACAAGCACTAGTGGGACTCAAGGCAAGGATACTCGCACGCAACGCAACAGGCCATGAAACTAATTTGTTGCGATGTCATTTCAAGGACAAAAACGAGCATTTTAATTTAATCTCTCCTTCGCAAGACTTGATGACGTAGCTGGGAGGTCTCAGTACCGCCCAGTGACGATATTTGAATACGGCTCATAGATTGGACCCGAGCATTGCGAGAGAACTCGATTTGGGCTCGTGGTAATTGATAGCTCGAGAGGCATTCGGGTAGTGGCCCGTGTCCAATCGCTGCAACGACGACAATAGCCGAACCATAACAATGTCTGGAACTCGGCGCGTGTCCTGTGCCTTGCCAACCCCAGCGCGTGGCTGCCATCAACATTGGCGGCATATAATCGGCTCCAGATCACGTGGCCGCTTGTTCTGGCTGCGAGTTGAGGGGGTGAACGCTGCTCGTTTTTCTTTCATTTTTTCTGCGACTTCGATTGCGTGTGGTGAAAAACGAACGGGTGCTTCGCACGCCATTAACGTCAGGGATCCGTTCTAAGCGGTATTCGCGCAAAGTACAAAAATCGTTGCACCGCCCCTTTAAACCAGTAAATTTCAGGACGACTTGAATCGCGTGGGCAACGCGGAGGTTAAGTCCCACTCGGGCAGCAGGCGCGGGGCCGCCGACGCGAAAGCACGGATGATAAGGACATCAAATACTTTACTAGGGGAAATATAAGACACTCCCCTCATTTGCACTAAACAGAACGACGGCCGCGCCGAATTCTCCCCTGGTGGAGTGGTTTATTTGACGACGCCTCTTTCCCAACCCGCGTCCTCTCGCCTCCAGATCACGTGACCAGGCGACACCTCGGAATACGGTGCGGTGCGGTTGAAGGGTTGCGCGGACGCGAAAACGGTACTGCTCCCGCCGTCGCGTGTGTTTCCGCGGTTCTTCGTTGTCGTGTTTTCGATGTATATTAGCGAGTTTTAGTGTTGCGGTGGTCCTGCTCAATGAAGTTGCAGCGCAGGGCATGCTTTTGCTGGGCGAAGGCCATCCTCATCTCGTTTTCCTCTGTGAGGCTCCTCTCCACGAGCGCCATACGTCCTCCGACCTGGCGGGCACCACTGCCCACAGCTGCTGCCGCAGCACCACTGTTGCACGCTGCAGCAGCCGCAGGTGTAGGAGTTGGTGACCCAGCAGCACATGTCTGGCTGCTCAGGCAAGCTGCTGGGGCTGCTGCAGGTCTATCAGCGATGCTGGCAGCAGCTGGTGACGGTGGTGCACCGACGTCTGAGGCAGGCCCAGCTGGTGAACCGGGCTCCTCTGCAATGGCAAGGACATGTAGAAGTTATGAAGTGAACAATGGGAGATACATAACGAGTTGAGAAGGTTTCAAACGTTCCAAACCTCGCTGAGGTTTTATTTCGCAAAGTAAAAAGCTTTCGAGGTTCTTAAAAGTTTGAGATTGTATTTTTGTTTTTCCTGCAGTTGCAATTTGAAATATTTGATGCTTTTTTTATTGCTGGTGTAATGTGCAACAATGTTTTCATTTATTTTGAACCTGTGGCATAAAGTATGCCACTAGATCACTTAGCCGTTTCCACCTTTTGGAGTGCTTGGTGTAGATATTTCTTGACAGAAATCATGCTATGATTATTTTAATACCCTGTGCTGTTTGTTTCTTTGTCAGGGGAGTATGGTCATTGTCAGTCTGCAGTAGTTGCCATGTGCTGTTTTGAAGCTGTATGGAACCCAGCCCTGCAATGATGCATGTTACCTTGTAAATAAATAATGTGTATGCTGTTTGCACCATTTGTTAATTTTTACTAAATTATCTTGAAGTTGAATGTTGTCATGCACACTTGTTACTTTGTTATAGACGACACAGTCATCTGCAAAAACAGATTAATATTGAATGAGATGGTGGCTGGAAGGTCATTTATGAATATTAAAAAAACGTACGGGTCCCAGCACAGACTACTGAGGAACACCAGATGAAACATTTGTTAAGGCAGACTCATGATAATCTATAACCGTATCCATGCATATCCATGAGAAGATCACTGGGTAAAGACGAAGGGGTACCAGTTTAGAAAGTACAGGTCAAGACATGGAAACGGTTCAAGCATTCTACCCAAGTCGGCATCAAGCGGCTCCTCCTCGCCGTCCACCATCGGCTGCAGTAGTCGGAGAACTGGGAGGCTGCAGACGGGGGGCAAATAGGGTGCCCCATCGCTGTCCTCCATATTCTCCTGCCTGTTGAACACGTGCGAGGCCACCGCCCCAACCAGCACGGAGGTGGCGCTCATTGGCTTGCCAGGTGGTTCCCCTCCTAAACAAGCAAACAGTAGTCATTCAAGGCACTCCAAGTTCGAATGTTATCTAAGATCTGTTTTCCTCTTTAAATATACCCCAATTTGCATAGGCATGCACTTGCTGATAGGGAATGTTCATCCCTTCTGCCCCATGCAGGGAATGTTCATCCCTTCTGCCCCATGCGTAATGAAGTGAAAAATTTAGCATCTGGATGTGGTGAATTGTGATCTACTGTACAGGTCCGCCGCAAAAACTGCACGTAGAATTACTGATTTAACAGTAGTATCACATTGTGCTGCGGTTCCGTTCATGCTGCTCTATTGTCAGGTGACTACGGTATTCAGCTTACAGCATTAGGTGGCCTGAACGACTTGTCTGCGCACGTTCACGCTCCATCCCCCATGACAGGTATTCCAGAAACAACAGTTCGAAACAAGGGCGAACTTGTGAGCGAGAGCTCGGGCTACAAATGTGGCCCATCGCTCATTCCGAGGCACTTTCAGCGCGATGAGAAACATGAACGAGACACTTGCCTGTTTTGTAGACCTTGTTCTTTTCTTTGGAATGGTCCTTCTTCGCTTTGGCCTTCACATTTTCCCACCATTTTTTGAGCTGTTTAACGTCGCGTCGACATACCCCGTAATTGCAGTTATACTCGCTGCAGAGTCGAATCCAAGTTGTCTTTTTTTTTTGGTTTAACGACGATTCGTCGGTCTTTTTGCATTCGATGATTTTTTTGTATGTAATTACAAGTTCCGTCAGTATTGACTTTTCGCGCTCTGTGAACCGCACAGAGGGGGCCTTGACCTCGTCCATTACACGCTACGGAAATGAAAAAATGTAAAGGAAGCAAAACAGCAGGAAAAGTAAACACAAAAAGGCAACAGAAGGAATTGCGACACACACCACAGCGCACTATGGAAAACAACACTCACTCCAGACACACGAAAAATAAAGCGAAAGCGCGGTTTGTTTCAATTTCGCTTTATTTTTCGTGTGTCTGGAGTGAGTGTTGTTTTCTAGTGCGCTGTGGTGTGTGTCGTAATGTGCAACCAACTCGCCCAAGCTGCTACGTTAACAAGAAGAAATTGAAACGGGAAGTGAAGGAGCGGCGGCTGTCGCGTCTGAACAAGAAAATCGGAAGGACTTCGAGTGGATACAGAATGGATACTAACGGCTATATTGCTGGCTAATTTAGTTTTAAAGAAAAAAGTACGAGCTACGTTCGTTTCTGAAATCGCAACATGTATGTTATGTGCTAATATTTGTTTATAAACACAAATTATGTAAACACACTAAGAAATTAACTTACTTTTCTGGTCTTAAGCAAAGTATAAATATAAAATGCTTCCCTACTCTCGCTCCCGGATGCATCCCGTAGAAGGGCTCCCTTCACTTGCTCGAGTGAAAGAGAAGTGCAATTGACGATTTGCAAAATAGTGCGCGCCACCTATCGCGCAACGTTGGAAACATGGGTGCGAGGCTGGAAGGTGGTTGGAAAACAACTAGGCTTCGTGATGCATAGTTTTGGTTTGCCTTGAAATACGTGGGCGTAAAGCTCGTGCACGCAAGCTGTCCGTCCGTGCAGCCTCTTCTCCCTATCGGGGTGCTGCAAAATCGACGTACCCGCGACAAAATGCGCGCTGCAGATCCGGCAGTGGTCGTTTAATTGGCTGCCATGGCGAGCCGTCCGTGTTTCTTCTCACGGCAGCTATCCAAGCTTCTTTTCGCAGGATACAACCTGGCCGACGGAAATCTAAAAAAACTCGGCGTTCTCTCTGCCGTAGAAGTAATTCGTGCAACCAAGCGCAACACAGTGGGCCTGCATGACGGTAAGCAAAGCGACTCGAACTCTCGCCCGGCCGTACTCGCTCCCGCGCCTCTGTCGCAGCCTAGGAATATCCGGCACGCCCATTTGTTTTCCAACCAAACTCTGCTCGCGCATGCGCAGCAGCTTTTTTGCAAATCGTGGATTTCTGAATGGTAAACCTCGCTTCAGGCGGAGGCGCCCCTTCAACCGCCCCTTCTGTAAGTCGAGGGGTGCCCTCCACTTGGCGTGTGTCGGAGTGACATCTATGAATTCGGCGGTTACTCACCGCACCGTTCACCCTAGGGTGCCTATACATGTTGCCACTCCGCTTTAGGGTGGCGCAAACTTCTTCTTCTCTTCCCAGATCCTCTGCCACCGCCATTTTTTCCCACTTCATATTTCGCTAAACGTAAACAACGTTGAGTTTTCTGTAGTCTCGAAACACCGGCAACACTGTGAAGCCACTTCCGTTTCCGTTCATAAGAGGAGTCAGAAGGCTCAGCGGGATGGCGGTCGTGGTGGCTGTCGCTCTCTTTATTCGGGTGTTTCATATTTTGAAGTTGCGAGCAGGAAGTGCGCGTTGCTTTACATCGAAACGCGAGTTACCGCGACAAAGTAGAACGCAACAGACCGGCATTGAACGCCGAAACCTCGGCGTCGGAACGAGAGCGGTGAGCGCACCCTATAGCCCTAACGAGGATTAGCGGCGTAGTCCGAGCACACGACCGGCGAGTGTGGCAAAATGGTCGACGAAAGCAGCGGAGATTGCCATGGTAACGACTCGAGGCAGGAAACACTGGTTTGTCGGCAACAGGTATCACAAACGTTATCGTCACCCCAAACAGCGGAGCGACGGAAACATGTAGGCACCCTAGCTCACCCCGGCTTCCGATTAAATGGTGGTTTATATTCTTACATACCGTCCAGCAAAGTAAGAGAGCGTTTATTCGTTAACAGCTGGAACATGCAAGCCCTCAATTCCTTTTATATTTATTTCTTATTTCGCGTCCACAAATTTTTATTTTTGTGATGTTGCTGTGAACACGAACTCGTCCCACCTTGCGGAGCACTGGAGAAGCAGTGATCTACGCTAATTTCACAGGGCAGCCGAGCGTTTGAAGCGACCGGAGGAGAGCTTTGAGCGCCGAGAGTCTCGGAGGCCGTGACCCACCATTGTTTGATCACATGGTCTGATTGGACACGAGAGCTACGTCAGCATTCGGCGATGACTCGGGTTCCAATCACACGGTTTTCTGCCCAGCAAATAACAGCCAGCGTTTTTAAAGGGATTTTGCTGAGTGGTCTAGCGCACACCAGCTCGGAGCACGTGGAGCCAAAGCTCGCCCTGCAGAACCCAGCATCCTGGGTTCAGTCCTCACCTCTGCCCGTTTCGATCTGGATGACCGGTGTGAGGTCGTATATCACTACTGCGTGGTGCACGTTAAAGACCCCAGGCTGGCGGTTGTACCGCACTGGCTGAATTGCTCATTTAAAGCTAAGAGACTCGTCGCCCGTTGAGGCAGACCAAGTTCTAGGCTGTATAAACATACGCGTACTTACAACCAATTATTAAGGGGATCTTGAAAAGCGTCTGTTAAAATCATCCCGTCCGTGTTTTTGTTTTTTTTCAGCGGGGGGGGGGGGCTTTCGAATATGCGGTAGTTTGTGCAAGCTCTCAAGTGAAATGACGGGCTCTATATATAAGGTGGTCCTGAGCATCTACCGTCGAACGCTTTGGGTACGTCACTGCTGCTCGGAGCAGGTAAGGCAAAAGCTCGCGCTGCAAGACCCATGGATCCCAAGTTCGATCCAAACCTCTGCCCGTTTCGCGGATGAGCATCGCACCGGGGTGCGGTCCTGTATCCCTGCTGCGTGACGCACGTTCGAAACCCCAGGGTAGCAGTCGTATACTGCACCGGCTAAATTTATCGTCAACAGCGTAAACCAGTGCCGCTGTACCTCAGGAAGGTAGATCGACCGCATCCTGTCTATAGACTATAAACATGAACGTAATTTTATTTTTTACAACTTTGGGCATGTCGTTTTGTTCAGGCGTTCACTGCTAGGTTGGCCAAATGTTTCTCTTATGCCAAATTTAATGATTTCACGCCAGTCAGAAATATAAGATTTGAAGCACAATGAATGCAAATAATACTATCTAAGTTAAAGTGCCTCGACAAATGAAGTAGATAGCGAACATCCCTTCGCGCTCAACTTTATCGTGCTGTCTGCCTTGTGACCGGTCATATGAATCTATTGCATTACATTGTTAAATCTCCGCATGATTCTTTCAAACGCACTTTGAAAGACAAATTGCTGTCAAATGTTCAACCTGTTTAACTCAGCAATCTGATTACGTGACGCAAAAATGAAAAAGAAAAATGGTTCGCGTGTGTCAGTGAGCGCGTTGATTTCCGCCCCCTAAACGAAACGCCTCACGATATCTAGCTTGCCACTAATCTTATCTGGTATCTGGTTTTCTAGCACAGCGATATCTGGCAGGCGACACCTAATAAGTGCCAGCGGCGAAACCGGAGCAACGGTAATTGCTTTCGCAGCCATCTGCTAACTGACGCCACTTTCATCTGGATATCTTGGCTTCTCTGCAGCCCAAGCATCGCACCACATCGAGTTATGGGTAAGTGAATATCAAACGAGAAATTATCTGCCTGTTAAATTCTGTACATCTCATCTCTTAATATTTTCGTCATGAAAAGGACCAGCGGTTATGAATTTCGTACTTATTTTGCACAGCATGGAAACTTTGTCTTTCGTATTTACGGTATATTCGGTGCATTCACTTTGTGTGTACATCCGACACGCGTACGATTTGCATGCGGTTATAAACGTTGTAATGAAATATGAAAGACCGAAATTTCTAAAATTCAAAGCCGACTGATTTTTTTGTATAAATGAAATTATATACTTGCTACACTTCTGCTTTGCCTTGAGTTCAGACCACGGTGGAAGAAATACATTTAGCTGATGACTCTGGCCGCTCCTTCCCGCGGGGAGCGAGCGACCAGATCGTGTTCGGAGCTAGCCTCGAACCAGGGTAGTTAGGGTATTGTGTACTTGGGCTAGTTGGTGATTCATATTGCCGATGGTGAAAGCGCTAAACACAACAGACAAGTAAAAGAAACGCTTTGTGTTGTTCGTTCTTTTACTTGTCCGTTGTTTTTAGCGCTTTACCCTCGGAAACAGGAGTAGTGAGTTCCGAGCTGCCGCGGAGGGCGCTGAGGTATGAGCATCGTGGGTGTGAGGGTCTCTCCTCGGCGGCCACAGTGTCGGCGGCGTAGCGTGCTCGCCTTTTTCGCGGTGTGGTGGTGGTGTGCGGCCAGTGGCTGGCCCCGTGTTTTGGCTTTGGTGCTGTGTCAAACACAGGTGCCACCATCGTGCACGAAGATGAGCCTTAACCCAAAGAAGAAGAGGGAAGAGAACACAGATTTACGGACTCTGGCGCCCGGGTGGCGGTGGTGGCAGGTACAACAAGAAGCGGTGAGCGAGAAAATGCGGGACCACCGCTGGGAGCAACAACCGGAGCGGTCGGTTTAGGAGGGATTCCATACTTGGGCGCCATCTATCCCCGTCTGTGTGAAGCGTGCTGGGTGCGCCGATCATAATGTAGCCGCCGCGTCGTACAGAGAGTCATCATCACCTAAATGTGTTTTTTCCACCGTGGGAACAACAAGAAGCGGTGAGCGAGGGAATGCGGGACCACCGCTGGGGGAAAGAACCGGGGCGGTCGGTTTGGGAGGTACCCGATACTTTGGCGCGCATCTATCCCCGTGCGAGTGAAGCGCTCGGTGTGCCGAACATAATGTGGGTCGCTACGTCGGACAGAAAGTCATCACCTAAATGCATTTGTTCCACCGTGGTTCAGACGCAACCGAAGCTACGTGCCTCATGGGACCAATCAGACAGTGTCGAAATCGGAAGTCGCTGGGCCTTTTATGTACAAAAGTTGGTTCAAAGATAATAGAACTTTACGTACAGAAACATGACGAACACCATGTTTATGCGCTTTTGCTTCTGTGTGATTGGTCCCATCGGCTCGAGTAATCGGCTGCGCCCGAACTTGAGGTAAAACGAAGTAATAAGAGCTTACGAAACGAAGGGCGTATCACCCATATGTGTTCGCGCCTCTTGCTTGGTGATATGTAACTTTTTTCGTAATTTGCGTTCTTGTCAGTTTTTTTACAATTTCATTGGATGCGAAACGATGATTAGACTTTTCAAACTCATCACGCCTTGTGCTTTTTAAGGGTGAGGAAACTGGGCAATAGATTGGTTAACACACCGATTAATCAATTAATGCTTCAATTGCGATTCATATTTTTAACACCGATCAATCGGAAAAATCTTTGACGAACCAAAGGAAAACCTAAACGCCTTCACCACGTCAAACGGGGACCAGAGCACTCATATCAGAGAGCAAACTTTAGGATCGGGAGTAGACCGTAGAGGCAAGATTCGTAACTCCAGAGAAGCGCGGAAGGTTATACGTAGCCGTGCCCTTGAACGGCGTACGAGTTTCCGTTTAGCGCAGCAGAGACTATTTTAAACGATCAAAGCAGGATCTCTGTTGACATAGCATACATTATGAACCCCTTTCGCCTCGCAGCTGAGCATATGTCGCAGCACTGGGATGTGAGTGTCTTTGAAGAGTCCTCAACTAAACATCAAGGTTCATTCATAATCAAATTGGTATATTCCGCTGTTTATCACAGATTCAGAAAAAGTAAATTTCCACTTTTAAATATGTACGCATGGAAATGAACAAGGCCGATTAATCGAATAATTAATCGACGAAAGGATGGCGATTTATCGAGATAACCCTTTTAATCGACGCCCAGCCCTAGTGTTTTTCCTCAGCCACAAGTGACTATTGTCTCAGTGTTTCCATGCTCGTCTTGAGTATTTGACCGCTCAAGAAATTATACACTACAAGTAATAATGTCGAGAACTATGTTTTTCCTGCAGGCTGTTTACCTCGTGGCCGCCGCTCTTTGCTGTTCCGGAATTTTGGCCATCGCACAGGCGCGCTCGTGTCCGGAAGCTGCGGATTTTCTTCCTGCACGTGTGACATTGAAGGCATCAGCTGTGGGAAGGCCAACTCAACCGCAGAGTTGAGAAAGGCCTTTAAAACCGATGGACCCAAAGAACACACGGAGCTTTGGATCCAAAGGAGCACTGTGGAGTCATTTCCGCCCGGTGTTCTTGGAGACTTTGTCTTCAGAAATATATACATCGAAATGAACGCCAACCTGACATCCTTCAACCTCTCATCCCTCAACAAGTCGCGGACCTTCATCATGAAACTGAGTCTGTTTGGAAACGCACTTACAACGTTCGCATATAGTGGGTAAGGTATATCTTCAGCCTCCCTCGTAAGGGGAGAGAGTACATACCCCCGCGGAAACTATGGTCCTTTCTGAATCTCCAGTCCCCATAACTTTTCAATGTTTCTTGCTTTGTCATGGGATTCGAAGATTGCGAGCTAGGCTACGCGTTGCATCTAACATTCTGGAAGGCAGGAAAACAAAATACTTTCTTAGAAACCGACCAATACACCAAAAAAGGCTGTAAAGGACTGTTCTAACTCAAACTGTCAGCGATACTACACATAATTAAGGCAAATGGTTATGATTATGTCGCTCATAATTTTGATGTCTCAGCCAGTTCAAATATTAATGAGCGGCATCAAGGTTTTTTCCGAAGTTATTCTAACGGAATGAGATTAAGCTTGACAAATTCTAAAACTTTTAAACAAAATGTTAAGTTAGTAATGATTCTGAGCGTAGGAGTGCGCGCCGTCTCACATGTTGCGCTTGTTTGTGAAACTTTTAGGCTCATATTTAACTTTATTGACTTCACTCAAAAGTTATTCCAATGCGCCCCCATAATTTGCCGTTTCATACAAGTAAGCGTAGTAGCAGGAAACATATATAATGCGATAGGACTGTTTTTGACTAAACATGTTCGCGTTACACATTAAAAAAAAGTATTTCTCCCAATGATATGACTCTGGCAATATTTTACTAGGTGATAACAGTTAATTAAAAACATTATACGACTTTTCCTGATCACATTTCCAGCTCTCGCAACCTTCAAACCCGTTGTTTCATCTTTATGTGCGTTTTAGGAAAAACACTCAAGAGTATTTGCAGTCGCTAAAAATATAGAAGTTGTTTTTGTGCTCACTTTTAAACTTTCTGTTTTTATCCGTCTTTTTATTAACAAACGACACTGGCTGATAGATCTAAGCAACACTGAAACATTATTGTAGCAGTATGTTTTTTTAATCGGCGGGTACACCGCGGTAATTTATTTTAAGTGCACTAAAATTTCTAGGTTGGTTATTAGTATAGGCTAAACAAAGCAACAACATGATTCTTCACACAAGTAATGGGATTATTTGTAGCGGGTACCGTTAAAGCCATGCTGAATGCAGTGAGCTTCAAAGTAGTTTCACATTACGCTATGTTATAAAAAGACACGCCGCACGGCCAGTGTTGTCATTATCGTTTAGTAAGCAGAGTGCCTGGATCTCTTCTCCGACCAATGTATTTCGGGCCCTACAATGCCTACGCACCGAAGTGTCTCCAAATTGGTAACAAAATGCACCACAAGAACCGTTGTTGAACGACTGAATAGATGGGTGGATATATGCATACGGGTGAAGCATTTTAATTGGGCGGCAGATTGCGCCACCTAGCAACTGTGTACTTGAAGGACTAGACATGACCCTGGGGGGTGGTGGTCGGTATAGAAGCGCCGGCGAAAAAGACTAATTTGACGGAGGCGTAGCTATAAACGCAACGGCTCAACCATTGACTGCAGGTACTTTTGTTGACTGAGCTCCAGTTCCGGTCGTGTGTTTTATATACTCTATTGAGCGTTATATTTGCCTGGGCTTTCTGAATTATGTAATCAGGAAGGGGGACGGGGGAGGGGGCTGTCGCCTCGTCGGGTGTGTTTATGCCTTTTGTTACACCCACCTAGACAACAGTACTACCCACGGGTTGTTTCAATAAATATGAGTTTGAGCTGTAGAGGCTATACTCTCGGGCAGACGCTTGACGTCACTACCTGCGCTGCTGCCCTACAACCAGGGTCGTGGCGAATCACAGCATTACATTGCTACACACTATTTAAAAGACGCGTTTTAGGAACCGTATAAAAAGGAGGATTCAAATGATGGTGACGATGATGATCATAATGATGACGACGACGAATTTCATGTGGTACAGGCACTGTAGCATTTTAATAATAACCGTTTTTTTATCTTACTTTTTGCGTGATATCTTTAGGATTGGGGGCTTCCCGAAGCTGACCATGCTCAACTTGGGCAAGAATCGGCTGGAGAGAATTCCGGACCACGCTTTTCAGCACCCAAAGCTGAAGACGCTCGTGCTGTCGGACAATCCGATCCGGGCAGTCGGCGCTTACGCGTTCTCCCGCCTTACCGGAGCTGGAAATGCTGCACCCGACTGGAACCAGAATTACCAGACTCGGAAACTACGCTCTAACCCTTGGATCGCGCGTCCATGAGCTCAAGGTTCGTACCCTTTCCAGAGCGCCCTTTTACAATTTCTGCTGATGCCCGATGTCAGCGCTTCTTCGCCTGTCTTGATGAAGCCGACTTACTCGCTATAAGCGGTTGATGATATCTGCAATCACAGACGGGAAAAGGATGGCAGGACTCCTCTTTAAAATACCCGTACCCCCGCAAGCGCTTGTTACCTTCCGCTGTGCTCTAACCACGCGTGCATATGCCCCGAGTCTCGGGAGGCGCTCAAGCCTTGTCGAAGGTACAAACTTCACGCTGGAGGTGGAATCGCTCAAGGACCTTTCTGCCATGCTAATTCTGTCAGGGACCATACAATTAAAAAGTGAGGGAGAGGACAATGTAAGAGCGCGAGGGGACGGCAGAACGCCGAGCTTTGGCTGGAATGACTAGCGGGTAGACGCGAAGATGGCTGTCTTTGTAGAGAAAAGAGGCAGCTAGCTTTGCGTCTTACCTTAGCCTCCTATATACTGACAAAGCCTGTCAGATCGCTACGAGAAGCGGCCGCCGAAATGTAAAAGATGGAGCGGTAGACAAGTGATGAAAGCAGAGCCACGTGACTGGCGCCCCGCTGCGGCGAGTCGCTGAAACACACTTCTCCCGAGTGAACAAGTGTGTTTCGGGTCCTCGTTGCTGCAAAAGCACTGCGCTGACGTCCAGGTTCCCCTAAAAATAGGGACCTTATGTTCCCCGAGAAATGGCTCCTTGATGCTCTGTGCTACGAGATCTTCGCGCTCCAAATCTGCGGCCGGGCACTCTATGGCTCCGTCGTCGAACTGCCCGGCTTTGTAAGTATTGAGGAGGCTATGGTTCTAACCCCTAATCATTCAAACCACAGCACGGCGTTCTGACGTCGCCGAGCGCTCTCGTTTGCTCCTATCCTTCATTTCTCGCTGCATAGAGCAGTAGAGCCAAACGACAACATCAAGGTAAAGACATCGTGCATTTGAGTTTAGAAACATAATCGAAATTCTTTAATGGTAAATGCGCTAGCCAAAAAGAAGAAATCCAGTGCTTCATTTTTTCCCCGCAGTACCGTATATAGAAGAGCCAATCGGTTTAATCGAAGGAGCGAGCTTGACGATGGACGAAGCTAATTTCAATCTAAAAATAAAAAAAGAAGAGTCTGCGTTGTGACACCGAATACGATGAGCTCGTCAAACGTCACGCTCAGTGTCAAAGCGTGAAACTGTTTCTTTAGGGCCTAAGCGCATTTTCGGCCTCTTCATTTGTCCGCAGATTGCAGCGACTGGCCCTTCAATTGATTTGCAGGGATACTCTAGACGCTCCAGATTTCAGACAGTGCGCACGTATACACATCATACTTCGTTTTACTTCTAAGTGCGAACGCACCGACGGTCTATGAGACAGCGGTGGACTTACATTTTCCCGGGGAGGGGGGGGCAGGCTGAGGAAGTTCTTTGGGGGGGGGGGGGTGCTTTTCCTCGCCATCTTTTTACACAGGCAATTATCAGTAGTTTATTTTAGGGGGTACATTTTACAGCGTATGTACATCGCCATGTGTCCGTCGCTGTGTGTCAATGTCAATCACCGTGCAAGCGTAGCCGTGTGTTCCTCGCCGGTACCACGGCGCATGCGCCGGCGAGCAGAAAACTGAAAAACAAAATGCTTGTGCCAGCTCCGAAGGTGGGGGTTTAGAACTTAGGACCCTGTGCTTCTGAAGCAGTAATCCACGTAAACAGCGTCTCGGTAAAAATCCTAGCCAGGAAGCTCTGCCCCCCCCCCTCCCCCGGATTTTACCATGTGGGGCACGAGCCCCGATGCTCCCCCGTAGTCTACACTTATGCATATAGAGTCAATCAAGCGGCGCCGCAAGTGGATCGCCATGGTGATCGGCGTCTTTGTGGGTACGCTATATGTCACCGGCAAAAGCAATCGCGTACAGATGAACCCGCTACGCAGGATTCCGGCACATTCACTCTCTGTGAACGTCATCCGTGAGAGCAGATACGCACGAAGGTGGTGAACGCAGGGACGATGCGCTTCTCGCTCTGCTTTTGATTGTCTCCGTCGGATCCTACCGTCGGCTGTTCAAGTGAAATGCGGCACAAATTTATTTAAATCCGTTTTATCCGAATAAAGCGCACCACACATTCGCTCCAACCACAGTCGAAGAAAAAGTTCTCCAAGGTTCGTTCTAACCAATTGTTTTGCTCCTCGTCTTCAGGTCCTTCTGAGCGGCGGCAACCTGGCCAGCCTCAGCCCCCTGGCATTCTCGGACACCCGCGCTCAGATCCTCTGCCTGGGGCAAAACAACTTGACGGAATTCCCTCGAGATGTTTTCTTCCCGATCCTAGAGCGACTGGAGCGACGCAGACAAGCTACCGGGAGGACTTCCTCGCTGCGTGTCTCGGGTGAGTTTTGCCATGATGCCATAAGGAACACGTATCCGACCAGCGTGGTTCCTCCATTTCCACCCGATGACGTCGTCAAAGTGTCACGTTGTCGCATGCCACGACCCTGACGTTGTAGCCAGCGGCGGACGTGCACGGACGCGGCAGACGCGTGTTTTGCCGTAAAGGCCGCTCTTCGCCATAGCTGGAAACGTCATCGGAGATCCCAGCGCAACGAGTTCTGGAGGCAAACTGTACTCGTTTGAAAGTACGGCCTCAAGGTGCCGCCATCTTGCTCAGTAGGGGTGCGCTTGGGCGTGGCCCTAATCCGACTACGACACCTTAGCAAGGCGTCGAGATCAGATATTGACGCGCCCAAGCGTACCCCAAGTGAGCAAGATGGCCGGCGCCCTGAGGCCTTACTTTCAAACGTGTACACACCAACGTGAGGCTCTGACGTCACGCCGCTGCGGTGGCGCTGCTGTCATCACGGCGCATGCGTAGACGCATCACTTGATATGAATTTGGTTTCTGGGCGGTGGCTATTCGGAGAGCAAGTCTCCTTGCGCGGGGGGTTGCGGTGACGTCAGAACGACGCTGAGTTTTGATTGGTTATGACCGGAAGGATAATGGGTAGGTAGACATCAATGCTAGAGGCCTTGAGGTCTACCCACTATTTTTGTTTTTTCGATCAGCCAATAAGAGCTCGGCGTTCTGACATCATCGCAACCCCTGTGCAAGAAGCAGACGAACTTGCGCTCCGCAAAGACTAGCACGCTGTTTATAAGCAAGTAAGCGTATGCCCACACGCACTGCGCATGCGCAAAAACCATTAGTCAACAAGAACGCAAGAAACAGAGAAAAAGGAGTTATGAAGAACAAAGCGTGAACACAACAAACCACGACCTGCGTTTCGTTAACAAGTGTGTAAAGAAAGACGTTTAACAAATTTCCATATTTTCTTCTGACACGGTGCGTCTCTTTCTATGCAGGTAATCCCTTTTCATGCACCGGCTGTTCGTTCAGGTGGCTGGTGAGCATCAAGAACCAACTGCTCACACGCCGGCTCTTGTCCGGTTTTGAGTGTGCGGACGGAACGACTTTGGCAAGGCTTTCGTACGCCAGAATTGGTTGCTGGCCGCAAGTTATTGGATAGACCTGGGACTTCGAAAATAAATTAAAAATAAACAAGCTGAAAAACAATTTCAACGTAGTCTTTTTTCTTTTATATGGATTTATTTATTTACTTACCTTTTTATTCACTTACCCACAGCGCCTGAAGGCCTTGCAGTGGGTGATACATACACCAAGATTGATTGATTTGTTTATTTATTTAAATACCTTAAGGACCCCCATAGGGAGTATTACATAAGGGGTGGCATACAACAAACATCAACAAAAGAAGGGTACAATGTCACAAAATTCAATTTGCATGTAAAATAAAACAAAAATTGTCAAGAAGATGAGTATGCAAACACAAAAAACACACCAAATATACCTAGAACGCAATTGCACGTATTGATTCTTTAAATTCTGATGAGGCATCAGTAGTTACAATGTTCTGGGAAAGCCCGTTCCAATCAAAGGCTGCACGTGAAAAAAATCAATTCTGGAAAGTGGTACGGTTCTTGCCTTTGGGCGCTTTACACAGAGATTGTGACCCGTGCGACGGTTGCGGCGTACAGAAAGAACGATGTATAATAATCGGAGGCACGGGCTGTAAAAAAATTTATGAAAAAGAGATAACCTATACTTCGTTTCAGCTTCCGTCCGAGCGCAGGCAAAGGCTGAGGGACGGTTCGCAACTTCGAGAAGAGCATTCCTACGCACCACAAAGTAGTCCGCAAAAGGAATTTTTTTTAATAACTGTTTTGTGCGTAAACATTGCACAATATTCCAGATTTGTACTGCTGAGAATGATTTGCAACTAAAGGAATTAAATATTGGAAGTTTATGCGTTTATTAATATATGTAAATGCACGTGATTTGGTGGAAACACGTACAACCGCTGGCAACACGGCTCCAGCGCTCGGTTTTTCTGTGATTTCGTTCTTGTAATGGCCGAATCAGTGGTTCGCTGCTTTCCTCACCGAGTCGATCGCTTCAAAACGTCCTTTCGCAAAGGCACGTTTGGGCATCAGGCGCGAGAGGTCGTGATGAATGTCTACTTTCAAATTCGGCAGGAGACTCCGGCCGCGTCGTACCGCGAATGCGTCGTAAACAAGAAAAGCGTCCGGGCCACTACAATTCACAGATACGTGGCGAAATCACATCACCCCTTTACCTGCCGATCACATTGAACGCCGAGAAGCTGGCGGAAAGGACTGCGCCTCGAGCCCTGGTATATCCAGACAATACAAGGAAACATCGACGGCCGGGTCAGCGTGCTCGTTGCAATGTTTACTTACATCTCGAAACTATGCCGAAGTGCCGAACAGGTGGAAAGCTTGGACACAGACGCCAACGGCCAGCCTACGTACTGACATCCCCTGTGACTAAATTTCAGAACCTGAAAGGGCACTTTTTAAACCTGTGGCAGACGATACCGTTGATACACCCGTAGCAGACGAAATACTCCGCGAGCTCGGGCGGCGCGGACGACCAGCGGCGCAGCGGAGTGATACAAAAGTGCAGGCGAAATCGCGTGACCTATTGCTGGCGTGTGATTGGCTCCGGCCACACGTAGCTTTGGCTGCGCTCGGACGGAAGCTGAAACGAAGTATAGCTAAATGGCGGCGTTCAGAGAGGATCGGGGGGTTGGCACGGATTCGAAGAGGTGTTGAGCTTGTAAAAGAAGTATAATCTGAGTAAATAAGACGTAATGCTCGCCGCTGAACTGATTCGATGTTATTGATGATATAGGCTTGGTGCGCATCCCAGATAGCAGATGCGTATTCCAGTTTAGGGCGGATAAGAGATGAGTATAAGCAATTTGTTTTATGTGAGGAAGGGCCAGTTTCAAGTTGTGCCTCAAAAAACCTAAAGAGCGATTAGCAGAGGATATGGTATGACTGATGTGAGTGGCCCAGGAAAGGTCAGATGTAAGATGAACTCCGAGATACTTGTAGGAATTAGTTTTTGTTTTTCCAAAGGAACGCTGTTAAGGGAGCAGGAAAAGATAGGGGTTTAGAGCGACGTGTAAAAGACAGAAGCTTGCACTTATGGACGTTGTGAGATATCTGCCATGTTTTGCACCATGCTTGGATGCGGTTGAGGTTATCTTGGATGAGTAGGTGATCTGATGGATTAGTCACTTGGTGACAGATGACACAGTCGTTAGTGAAAGGACGGACATGCGATGTTAGTAATATAGGCATGTCATTAATGTAAATTAAAAATAGAAGGGGTCTGAGGACCGATCCTTGAGGAACCCCTGAATTGATTGGAGCAAGAGAAGATGATGACTGGTTAGCGGTAACAAGTTGCTGTCTGTTAGTTAAAAAGTGAATGATCCAGTTCAGAATGGAGGAATCTAAGTTGAGTTGAGAAAGCTCGTATATGAGCCGTCTATGAGTATCCTTATCAAATGCTTTGGCAGAGTTCAAGAAGATAGCGTCAGTTTGAATGTTTGAATCAAGGTTATCATGTATGTCATGAGTAAACGATGCAAGTTGAGTTTCACATGAAAATTCGTTTCGAAAGCCGTGCTAAAATGAATTGATGAAACAGTTGTCTGACAGAGATTGAATGATGTTGGTGTAGATAATATGCTCCGTTAGTTTGCATGAGACGCTTGTTAGGGAGATAGGTCGATAGTTCAATAGGGAGTATTTGTCGCTCATTCTTGAAAATTGGGACAACCTTTGCCACTTTCCAGTCATCAGGCAGAAGACTACTTGAAAGAGATTGTGCAAATATTTGAGCTAATATCACGCTAACTCTTTCATGATTGTTGTTATAATTTTTTGCATTTACGTTATCCATGCCTGCTGATGAAGAGATTTTAAGGTTATCAATAAGTTTAGCGATGCCTGCGGGTTCAAATCCAAATCCAGACAAGGGTGTAGGAATAGCGAGAAGAGGAGAAAAAAGGCCTCGCTATTCTCTTGCGTAAATATGGAACAAAAAGCATCGTTCAGTAATTCGCCACATTCGTCATCCTGAACCAATGTGTCACCGTAATCTCTAAGTGTGATTGCAGTACCAAATTTAGGGTTTATAACTTTTCAAAACTTTTTAGGGTCATTCTTGAGCATACACGCAAGATTGATGTTGTAAAATTATTGTTTTATGATTCTTAATTTCAAATCTGTACTGCCTATCGACGGAATGAAATTTGTCCCAGCTTAAGCTGCACCCAGTGGACTTAACCTTCCGAAAAAGTCTCTTCTTTTTCAAATTTAGGCGTCTTAAAGAACAGTTAAACCAAGGAGCAGACGAGTTTTCACAAAAAGTGACAGTAGGAATTAACATAACCGCAAGTTCATGCATTTTTAGTTTGAAAAGAGAATAATTATCAGAAACAGAGCGAACATCAAAGTCAACCAGAAAGGAAAATAAACGTTTTCCTAGTTGAGCATTGATACTTTGGTAATACCCTTTATCGTATAGGGATACGGTTTTAAGTCGCTTGGATTTAGACTGAAGATGCAAAGAAAAAGTACAGTGAATTACTTTATGGTCACTTATTTCACGTAAGTAGTTGATCGATTTCAAAGTCTCAAGCTTTGAACAAGGAATAAGGTTAAGAATATTAGAAGAATGGGAAGTTGATCGCGTGGGTTCAGTTATAACTTGCGAAAGATTGAGGTTAAAACAGAAATTAATTAATTATGTTGCTTTACTTTTATCAAGAGGAGTTGAAAAAGCTAGGTCCGACCAGTTTATTGAGGGGTAGTTAAGATCAACGGAAAGCAGAATGCTGGACAGGGGATGTCCGAGGCACAAAACACCGAGTCCATCATTCAGATGAATAAGAAAAGTTGGATCCTTGTGAGGTGGTCGGTAGCATACACCAATAAGAAATGTAGCATGCGAAGACGAACAGGAGAGCCAAAACATTTCGAGTGGCAGGAAATATCCACAAGTTTGCACACTTGTGTTCATCATGTTTCGTTATCACTTCCTTTTCTTCTCTGTGTTGTCCTATCTATCATGCTATCATCATTCTTTCTCTTCCTTGTTTTCTTTGATATAATTGGAATGTCTCGTGACATAAAACAGTCTTCCTGAGAGCTCCGACTGGACTGGTCGTCCTTGACACACGTCCCCACACCCGGGGACTCTACATTCATTTCTGGCGACGAGGAGGTCCCTTGGCCTTACCGTTCTCCTGGGCAAGCAACGGCTCGGTCTCCAATTTCGTCGGTCGGCCCGCCCCGACGAGTGATCCTGCTGGACAAGCCTGCTTCGTCCCAGCGACAATCAAGATGGCGGCTGAATAGAACGGCCTCCATTCAGAGTCAACTCGACAATGGCGTCCGGTGGACGACTTCCTCCGGAGTTCTTGGCAAAGCCGGGTCCTCCGCCCATTCCATGGGAACAGTGGATTCGGATGTTCGAGCGATATTTGTTGGCCACTGGTGCTCGAGACTACGACCCAGAGCGTCGGCAAGCCATGCTGCTCAGCTGTCTCGGCCAGACCGGTCAGCAAATATTCGACTCCCTACCAATGCCACAGCTTGCTGTTGAACAGGCGCCAGCAACGTCGGCAACAGCAAGCGGCGGAGATGCTGTCGGTCAACCTGCGACAGACGTCTACTCAGAGACCGTAAGGCTTCTGGAAGCAGAGTTCACGCAACCTACGAACGTAACTCTGCAACAGCTTAAATTTCACAGTCGGAAACAACAAGAGGGTGAGTCGCTCAAAGACTTCCTGTCGGCGCTTCGAGCACTTGCAATTCCGGCCAACTTCGGAAACCAAACCCAAGAGCAGGTTCGGAAGCAGTTTATGATTGGCGTCGCGTCGACCGAAATTCAGGAGCGTATGGTTCTGGATGCCGCTCTTCCATTTGACGTGGTCATCCAGACAGTTCTGAACCTTGAACGCTCACGACGTGAGGTGCGAGAATGGGCGTCAATGACAACTCCGCCTGCGAACGCTCAAGCGACTTGTCAGGTTACCACCAGAAACAGGGTCTTTGAAGCAAGATCACCGGCAAGAGAAGACTTTTCAGGGCAACGGTCTCTGCCGTCTTCAAGAAATGAGCCACCTCGGGAGGTACAGCGCCGGTACAGTAGTCGTTCTTCCAGGCACCAGCCGGCAGACAGGCGAAGATCGTCCTCCCGGAGCATGCGTGACAGACAGTCCTCGACTGCTCCGTTCTGTACAGCCTGTGGCGGTACCGGTCGCGACCAATCTTATGGAGGTGGACACTCAGGATTCATACAGTCGTCGGACCGCAGAATGGTCCAGTTTGCACCATCAACTTCTTCGCGGCAAGACTTCGCGAGACACCAGTCTCCCCGACAGGACTACACCAGAAGTCATGGGCGCACGTGCTCCAATTGCGGTCACGGCTGGGAACGTTGCCGGAGCTATGACACCTGCCCAGCACGGAACCTTTGCTGCTACAACTGTGGCCGTCGAGGTCATTTCGGCGATGTTTGCAGAAGCGTGCGCAGAGCTTACTCTCAACGGCGCCGGCGCGAAGAAGTTGAACAAATTCTATCGGATTTTGATGACGACGATGAAGCAGGGCTCGTAAATCACATTACGGGAGCCTCTAAAACGCGTATTTTTATCAGCGTCAAAGTGTTTGGGACACCACTGTCATTCTTGTTAGATACGGGATCGTCCGTTTCTATAATGGACAAGTCCACATTCACACAGCGATTCGCCAGTGATGCAAAAGTCGTGCCACCA